>JXSR01S012847.1:160518-176935 GCA_000969725.1 Ophiothrix spiculata
ACAATTTCCTATATTGTCATAACCAGCACTTTTGTTTGGGTCAAATTTATCAATAATCTTCAAAATATCTGATTCAACAATAGGTGCTAGATATACGTTACTGGATGTAATGACATATCTCCTAACGAAACGTAATTCAGCCGTGTGAAGTTTCACATGGGTTATGAGAAAAATATGAGCAACATTTTGGTACTAAAATCATATTCTTAGCAAGAATTTGGAGTACATAATGAAGCAACACTAATTTATACAATCGAAACAAAATACTACAACGCTCTTTAAAAAGTTGGATCCCTTTGTAAAATAATATAGGTTATTACTTGAAATAACCTTTTATGACCCAATGTAACAAGAACGATTAGATAATGGCGAAAAAATACTTCATTGTCAGTATCGTCAGGCATTTGTCCCAGTATGACCTACCAAGTATTTGCACATGTTGTACATTTCATGTCTTGCAAAACCAAGGTGTAATGTAATGAATAATAAACACTTTTAACCTGGTCATTACCTTAATAAAATGCATTTTGTTGATGGATGTGTACATTTGAGCATTGGATATCTTGAAGTATACTCCCATGTCATGTGTCCCAGAAAGACATTATTATAAACCCAACATAGTTCTAAAACTCAATTGAGTCGGATATTGACAACAGTTGTCACAGGTACCAACAAAAAAAATCAATTAAGAAGCATTTGGATGAAATAAACCAGCTAGAGACCATGCTGTCAATCCGATGATAATGCAGACCCTTCAAGTAGCATCAATGAGAAAAAACTAAAATAGATGCTAAGGCTGCAAATTACCGTAGTGTTTTTTTAACCTTCTCAAACTTGGAATAGTCTCCACACGTCTATAAACCCACATTATAGGTGTGTGTTTTTTTTGCAAAGCAAAATAGGTACATTTTGCATTTTACATATTTATTTCTTGAATTGAAATTCATACCCTAAATGCCGAAAAGTGACTGCACGATTGCTGAAAAATATACTTCTTTAAAAACACCTGTATTAATTGCCCATCCTAAACGCAGTACTTGCAGACCTCGGCGCTGAATGAAAAATAACGGGTTTTTTTTGGTCTTGAATGATAACAAGTTTAGGTAGAGCAGCTCACAGGGATGATATCTTGTTCAGGAATGATAGGCATTATGACCTTACTTCTGATAATCGAAAATGACTTTGTCAAGAATTGATAGAATAGAACGATAGCTAACATACATTATATTTCCGGGATATACTTATTTGAGGAAACCGATATTAGATAAGAATAGCTTCAACATTGCTATGACTATTCATCATCTATCTATAGTAAATAAACTGACTACGGCACATTCTCTACAAAAATCTAAACCGGTTAGATTCTAATTTAACTTATATTATCATATAGGTCATTGTAAACTTATCATTATAATTAAACAAAATATTATATGGAATCATTTTTGGATAACAAATAAAGAAGACAATATTCTAACAAGTTCTGTTTGTTTTTTTCAAATGGAGACTTTTTATGGCCGGTGTGGAGTAAAAAAAATATCTATAATATGTAAAATGAAATAAAGTTCTATAAAACTTCAAGTTTTATCAAAAAAGTGCATATCAAACAACGACGCGTGGGTATGCTGGCAGGGTTGATGTCTGAATCTGAAGAAAGATTTATCTCCTGCATAACCTACTTCAAACATGTTGAAGTATGGAACATCAAATTGTTCTGACATTTTGATTGATGATATGGCCTAGTACATCTTTTTAGATATATCAGATTTATACAATCTCTAGTCTGTTTTAAAGAAACAATATTTGTTATCAATAACTAGGCTTTAACATTTTATATTTATCTCATTACAAAATGTTAAACCCATTATTGTTTCTGCAAGACACATATATGACGATTTTACAGTTAATGAATCTAAAATCTTTTCAAAACAAACCAAAATCGTAAATCTGATGAGAGTGAGGTTTATACATACTGCAAATTCATGAAATACTAAAAAAATCAAGTAAAATATTTCAAACTTGTTATATCAATTACTTTTCGATATCATCTACGCTCAAGGATAAATAGTGTATGAGTGACAGTTGTCCACAACGTGCATCTGCTAATACGTTACGTGACATACATACACGTACATAAAATGACTGTGTGTCCAACACTGTATTTTGTAATTCAATTGTGCATAACTTAATTATGAGTTGTATGATACATTTAAAGACACAATCGAAAAAATATATGAAACATTAAGGAATTTTTTTAGAAAATATAGCATTTCAAAAAAAAATCATTTAAACTTTATTCTTATTGTTGTTGTCAGCGTTTATTTCAGACATGCCTACTTTTTAAGATATTTAAAAACACACCCTAGCAATACACACAAAAAGACACAAACCTCAACATCTAACCCACACCGCCCGTTTCGCCACACTATACACCCATACAAGCCCATGTAAAAAGCAAACCCACACTTCTGTCCTGTCATCTTTTTATTTACAGTAGACATTTTACTGGAGATGTTTATCATATATAGTTCATCTGAACTTCAATAAGGCAAAACGAAAAAGCATTTATTTCAAATAGCTAATATAAACTTTTTAAGAGAATCACTAAGATGAAACTCACAAAAAAACATTCAAGAACACATACAGAATGATATAAACACACTCAACAAAAACCATTGAACATTGATAACCAACAATGCTGTCATGTAATATATATTACAAAAGAATATTTGTATTAGTATTCTTGTATGATTGCAAAGGGACCTCTAAAAGCATCACCTTTTAAGACCCCTTTCAATAATATATTATGATCTCAGTTATTACTACAACCAACGATCTATACTCTCATAAAGCGTATGAAAATTGCTTTAAAGGACATTTGTAAGATATTGCTTTAAAAGGACATTTGTAAGATAGCTATGGTACTAGACTTTTATCAAGATTATGTAATGGTGAAAATAAATACTCTCGGGTAAATATTTCAACGTTGACTAGCCCAGACCTGTCATATATAGACAGACCTTTTATGTTTTAAATAATGCATGCCTTCGGGCTTTTTCTTAAAGGTATACACGGTATATTGGAAATGCAATAGCACTAAAACCAACGTATGACTTCTAAGAGTTTTTTGATGCTAAACAGCAACAAAGTGTCAAGACTCGACGCAGGTCACAAATATTTGATTGTTGAAACTATGTCATAATAGCTTAAATTTACATATATTATGTGAAATGAATGTGTATGACTAAACATTTAAAATGGTAAATGTTATTAAAAGATGATGTTAACTTGGTAAATAACACTCTCGTGAAAGTGAACTTTAATATCAAATCACCACATTTAGCCGCTAGATATTAAGTTACGGTGTAACTCGGCGTTACAAATATAAGCTGACAAATACCTGAAGCAAAGCAATTGTTATTCGGGAAAACAAGAGAGGTTCACATTTGGAATTAATCAGGGAACCACTACAGCTATAGTGCCCTTGGTTACCTCTCAGTCCACCTTCGATAGATAACAACGGAATAAAAACCAGAGGTCTAGAGAAATCTGAACACAGTTGCTGAATTTTCAGAAATAAATTATCATTTTTCAGGAATGTAAAATTTGAAAAACAAAAACATGATAGCTTCATGATAAATTTTGAGAGTGTAACAGTGTATAATATTAATGTCGCCGGCGACTGAAAATTTCAGGGCATAAGTATCTCTGTCTATAGACTATTCTATACCGTCGCGGATCAATAAGCATACAGAAGATCACACGGCCTGATGATGCTCCTTGGATGAGGAGTGATACTGTAGCTATTAAAAACGTAAGTCCAGGTGACCAGATTTATTTCATATTTTGCTAGTTGTAAGTAGTTCCTAAAATTTTGATAAATGCAGTAAGTGTCATGGAAAATTGAATTTCATATTGATGACTTTCAGTGTCTGTCCAAGTAGAATAATGTTTATGTGTAATATCCTAAAGTACATCCATATCAAATTGCTGGTCAATCGGAGCATTTTGAGAACTTGACCTTTCGACCCCCTTAATGACCTCAGATGATTTCAAAAATGTGTTAATGTTGATCAAGATGTCCTAAAGTACACCAATATTAAATTTCAGATGAAACGGAGCATTTTGAAAATTTGATCGTTGGGGTCAAAGGTCACCTAGATTTGTTTAGAATATTTTTTCCGATCTTTCTAAGCAAATAGAATAATTATACCGCCTTGCACTTTGCAGATATTGGTTTTTAATTGTTTTTTTTTCAAATCATTGTAAATTTGACCCAGAAGTGACCCTTAATAAGCTTTGAACTTTTGTGCGGTGACCAAAGACATTGCATATGCCAAAATCTCGTTGCAGTCGCATTTTTGTCCTCTGTGATCCCTGCGTGACCTTTTGATATCGAAATGTCATGTAACATAAATGGGAGGGGGTCATTGCTATTGTGTCCAAGCTTGATGACAATAGATCAAAGCATCTAGGAATTATGGCAGATTGAAATGTTGACAGAGGACGAAAGATCCAAAAAGGTCACGTGAGCAGAAACAAGTGGTGGGCCAACTCGCCCCGAGGGCCAACTCACCCCACCTTCCCCTATATTACGAGATACGGGCCATTGAAGCTGCGCATAGTCAAAAAGTGCGTCCAAGGTTGAATTTCTAATTTGATCGAAAAAAAACATTAGAAAAAGGTGTAAAAATTCAAGATAAAAATACCCTCTCCATCCAAGATTTACTCGAAAACTGATCATTAGATCCATTGCAAGTCACCAAAGACATCGTAAATCCTGGTTAATTGTGCAGCGAATCCAGGTTCAAATAAGTTTAAAGGTTCAAGTGTCAAATATTCCAAATATGGTATTATTTACTCATTAAAATGCACAACCCGCCAGAAAATTATGAATGAAAGTTGTAAACAAAAGGCCCTTGTTGCTAGGAAGACGATCACATGTCGTAAATTACGAGCCATCATTGGTTACTTGTTTATTAATATTCATGAGCAAAGATCGCTGCAAACTATTCGCATCCCCAGATTTAGTTTTACTAGCGGTCATGAAACCTGTAATTATAATAAAGAGTTTGTTGAAGAAAAGAACCATTTTGCTATTTCGTTCTGTGTGCGCTTATCCATTAAGTATAGAAAATCGTGGATTAAAGGTTCTAATAATCAATTGATTTAATTTATCAATAATTAGTTAATTTATTGATTTTTTTTTTCAAAACGAATTTAATGAATTTGAAGGGTATGACTTACTCAACATGGGTGCAACATTTGGCGATGATACGACTTTGGTAACTACCCGTTATACACCTCTTTGTAATCTAATCTTGCTCACTGCCTCATCTGACGATCTATGCTGTAATGTAGTATATACCCATTGCTTTGAAGGTTATTGGCAAAGTATCTAGTCTGTTGGATGGATTTAGATTATTATAAATAATTCAGGAATTCGGAATTTGTAATTATTGACATACTTCTGTCATTGTTGTATTTTACATACTACGTGTGTTTAAACAAGCTGCTTTACAGAATGGGACTACGTACTACACATCGAACATAATTCATTCAGGTTTTAATCTGGGTCTCTTCCTATGCAGAGTATCCAAAGGACATACGAGGGGGTATCATTGCCATTTTAAAGAATTTAGCACACTGGGAATTTCCCACTTTATTTACAATGCAAGATAATCACAAGCACCTTATGTGGCAATATGGGATTCCCAAAATGCCGGTACTTAAAGATGATCTAATTATGGAAATTCGCATCATCTATCATCTGATTGTTTCATGCAAGCAATTGTCTATTTTTACAGAATGGGAAATTACACTAGATTGCAAATAAAATTCACTCAGAAAAAAAATCCTTTCTGTGGCAATCAAAGATCTCAATAATTAAGCTTTTTTTAATTAAATAATTAACCAATCAACAAAAACAAATAATTCAGGTTCACATAACATAGCATACAAAGATTGCTTTCAAATGGATACTTTTTATGGCCGGAGAGTGGAGTAAAAAATCTATCAACTATATATAAAATGAAAAAAGTACTTTTAAACTTCTAAAATACATATCAAACAACGACGCGTGAGTATGCTAGGGTTGATGTCTGAATCTGAAGAAAGATATATCTCCTGGATAACCTAATACAAACATATTGAAGTATGGAACATCAAATTGTTTTGTCATTGATTGATGATACGCGGCCTAGTACATATATTTTTAGATTTATCAAATTTTTACAATTTTTAGTCTGGTTTAAAGGAAACAATATTTGTTATCAATAACTAGATTTAAAAAATTTGTATTTATCTCATCACAATATTTTAAACCCATTTTGGTTCTGCAACACGCATATCTAAAGATTTTACAGTTAATGAAATCTAAAATCTTTTAAAAACCAAACAAAATCGTACATCTGATGAAATACTTAAAAATCAGGTACAAAATTTCAAACTTGAATTTCGTTTTATCAATTACTTTGCAATATCATCTACGCTTACTAAAATGAATTAAAATAAAATAATCAAATGAAGATTGCAGTTCGCTCAGGATTATCATATCTAAGGTTCATATTTCAGGAGTTCTATCAACTTTTGACTCCATTGACCTCCACTTACGGTCAAGGAAAAAAAATGTTTGTCTGACAGTTGTCCACAACGTGCAGCTGCTAATACATTACGTGACATTGTGTCCAACACTGTATTTTGTAATTCAATTAACATGAAGGAAATTTTTTAGAAAATATAGCATTTAAAAAAATCGTTTAAGCTATAATCTTATCGTTTTTGTCAGCGTTTAATTCAGACATGCCTACTTTTTAAGATATTTAAAAGCACACCCTAGCAATACAAACATAAAAACACAAACCTCAACATCTAACCCACACCCTGCCCCGCCCCGCCACACTGTAAAGCAAACCCACACTTCTGTCCTGTCATCTTTTTATTTACAGAAGAAATTTTACTAAAGATTTTTATCATATATAATTCATCTGAACGGCAATAAAGCAAACAGAAAAAGCATTTATATCAAATAGATAATATAAACTTTTTAAGAGAATCACTAAGATGAAACTCACAAAAAACATTCAAGAACACATACAGAATAATATAAACACACACACCAAAACTACAAAACATTAATAACCGTAATGTCTTCATAATATATATTACAAAAAAATATTTATATTAGTATTCTTATATGATTGCAAAGGGACCTGTAAAAGCATCCCTTTTATTACCCCTTTCAATAATATATTATGATCTCACTTATTACTACAACCAACGATCTATACTCTTATAAAGCATCTGAAATTGCTTTAAAGGACATTTGTAAGATAGCTATGGTACTAGACTGTTATCAAGATTATGTAATGGTGAAAATAAATACTCCCGGGTAAATATTTCAACGTTGACTAGCCTAGACCTGTCATACGTAGACAGACCTTTCATGTTTTAAATAATGCATGCCTTAGGGTTTTTTCTTAAAGGTATACGGTATATTGGAAATGCAATAGCACTAAGGCCAACTCGACGCAGGTCACAAATATTTGATTGTTTAAACTATTTCATACTACCTTAAATTTACATATATTATGTGAAATTAATGTGTATGACTAAACATTTAAAATGGTAAATCGTGAAAGTGAACTTTAATATCAAATCACCATATTTAGCCGCTAGATAGTACGTTACGGTGTAACTCGGCGTTACAAATATAAGCTGACAGATACCTGAAGCAAAAGCAATTGTTATTCGGGAAAACAAGAGAGGTTCACATTTGGAATCAATCAGGGAACCACTACAGCTATAATAGCTCTAAGTCCACCTTCGATAGATAACAACTGAATAAAAAGCATCACCAATTTTGCTAGTACAGTTGTTGTTCTATATATAATAAACAAAAAGATATCTTTTAGATATCTAAGCCCAAACGCAGCCTGAAGTTACTCCTGTAGATGGTGGTTTGATGTAAGTTGTTGTTCATCGATGTGTTACTTAAGCCGAGAAGTCCTCAATATAGTTCATATCTGAAGATCTTACCCAACAGGGCAAATGTCCAACACCTGGGGGGGGGGGGATAACTGATTTTGGTGTCCGGGTAACCACCCGAGTTCCGCAGGTTCCAAAGGTGACCCTATGTGAGACCAAAAATTGGTGAAATGATACCCTACCTGAGACCGTAAGTCTACCCTATCTGTTCGAATGGATACCCTATCCGGGACCATACCTGTTCAAATGAATACCCTATCCGAGACTGTACGCAAATATGATGAAATAATTATTACAAGAAAACAAAGTAAAATGTAACTATATACCATTTTAACACTTTTAAGAAGTGTTTCTAGGTATTTGAAACACTTTTATTGGTATTTTAAGGCACTGTTGCTATTTATACAACCATTCTTTCTTAGTTTGATGCCCTATAAGAGACTAAAAAGCCAAATTTGATACCGTATATGAGACTTATATAGAGTACTAGGTTGATTTTGATACCCTATGTTGCAAGTCTCGAGACCTGTCCAGGTCTCACCTTTTTGGTAACGCGGGTGGTTAACCGCTCAGAATACCCCCCCCCCCGGGTCCGACACCATGGTATTTTGTCATTTTGGTTAAAAAGGGTCTTACAGAATTGAAAATACTAAATTAGGGTCTTACGGAACTGCTGAGTGAGCATGACAAAGGGTCTATAGGCCTGCACATCCCTGTCCCTTTTCAAGCTGTACTAATAAACCAAAAAGATGGTCAAATTTGATGAAACTTGGTATGGGGTACATAGGCCTAGGAAGATTTTCATTAGGGGCTCAAATTTGCAAAGGGAAGTGAGGGAAATGAACGGAGCGCTCGCCCCCACGGCCTGGGTTCCAGGGCCCGCTAAAGGACCTCTGGTGGGGCTAAGGGGCAAAGCCCCAGTGGGGGTTGAGGGGGCGAAGCCCCTTGAAGCCAGAGGGATTCTACACACTTTGAACAACAGGAGAGGCCAATTCTTTGGGCAAAATACTTATTTTATTTTATATACATATTGACTTAAGGGCACAAGTGAGAGCAGGAGAAAAATACCTATATCACTCACTATAGGTGGGGTCCATGGTGTAAATACCTGGTGGTTGTGGCGGGGAAAAAGATATAGGGTTTTACAGCATTGTATGCTTTTTTGTTGGGTTATATGAAAGGCCCGGTGGGGGTCGCGGGGGCGAAGCCACCCCCCCCCCCCCGGAGCTATAGGGTTTTACTGCATTTTATGCTTTTTGGGGGGTTATATGAAAGCCCCGTTGAGGGTCGAGGGGGAGAAGCCCCCGAAGCTATAGTGTTTTACCGTATTTTGTGTTTTTTCGGAATATGTATGATATTTTTTTTTTTGGGGGGGGGCAAAAGTATCCCCCCCCCCTGGAAATATGGGGGGCACAACCCCCGTGCCCCCGGTTCCTAGGCCAGTGGGGTATAATACCAATATGCTACCTTTGTTTGTGGAAGCTCATTTTAATAACCCCTGGTTTGCATGAAAACAGAACTTTGCAACCTGTGCGACGCTTGTGATATATAATAAACAAAACTTGCAATATTTAATTTCTGTGAATATCTTTTAATCCAGAATAGATACTTTTAATAATAAAAATCAACACAAAGTATCCATTTAATAAATGTTAATACTAAAGGGTAAAAATTTGGGGAAAATACCTATCAATTTAGCTATAATTTATTCATATATATTTAAATGTCTTCAAAACAGATTGAAAGCACAAATAGTAGAAGGGAACTAAGCCTGATATTGAACGTTGTTTTTGTTTTCATGTTAGAAAACAAAAATAATCATGAATAACAGCCGTTGTTTATTTCAATTCGATGACATTTAGGACCACTGCCTAAAAAATCGCCCAACTTGTGAACTTTGCTTAGATTTGATAGAGTAGAACAGAAAATAAACAGATAAACCGCACAGTCTGAATAAGGCACGTCCTTATAAAAACTAACGCGGTTAGATTATAATTTAATTTCTATTATCATATAAGCCAGTGTAAACTTGGCTTCCCTCACCCACTGACTGTGACGGCAGATTTACCTGTAAAGAATCTGTCACCAATATAAAATAAAGTACGTAAATATTTCGAGTTTATATCCAAAAAACATACTTATCAATCAACGAAGCGTAGGTATGCTAGGGTTGATACCTGAATCTGAAGAAAGATTTATCCCCTGGATAACATGTTGAAGTATGGAGCATCGAATTGTCATTTTGATTGATGATACGGCCTAGTACATATTGTTAGATTTATCAATTAATTCAATCTCTAAGGACAAAATAATTGTTATCAATAACAAGACTTTAAAATTTTATATCTCACTACAAGATTTTAAACCCATTCTTGTTTCTACAACACATATTGTGTCTTGCAGAAACAATGGATGTTTGTCAAAGTTAATATTACATATATAGAGATTTCAAAACAATATATTTGTAATAGTTCATGCTGTAATAAAATAAAGATATTTATTAACATAATAAAATTGAACTGTATAGCAATTAAAAACAAAATCCATAAATGTAAAAATAAATAATCCTTTGAAAGCAAATGCATTTAATAATCCTTGTTCACATAAGCTTTTTTCTACTTTTTTCAACTATTCAAAAGTTCCAAATATCGGGGTTTTTATCATTTTTTGATTCTGTTCTTTTCTCATAGCATACAAATATTGTTTTTAAACAGTGGCTTCTCTTATAGGGAGTGATTCCCATACCCACTGACTTTGACGGCAGCAGTACCTAAGAAGATCCGTCAACAATATCAAATAAAGCCCCTTAAATCTCGACTTTTATCCTAAGCAAGGTAGACATCAATCAACGTCGCAAGGAATGCAAAGGTTGATGTCAGAATCTATAGGAAGATAAACTTCCTGGATATCGTTTTAAAAACATGTTGAAGTATGGACTATAATTTTTCATTGCCCGGTTTCATTGATGAAAAAGAATTATACATATATCTTGCTTTATCAGTTTTATACAATCGGTTGGCTTGGAAAATATACATACTGAAACAAAATGTGTTTGCAATATACAACATAAAAGGGAGGACAACTTTATCATCCCTTTCTAGACCTCTTTGAAATCTAATCTTTCTTATTACCCGAAGTGACTTTCTATGCTGTAATGTAGCTTATAACAATTGCATTGAAGGTTACTGGCAAGATATCTTGTGGCGGTTATCCTAACAAATAATGATGAAAATAAATAATTCACCGATAAAAATTTGCCCAGACCTACCAGTTATTGAAATTATATACTTCTGTAATTTGTTAATTACATTTTACATGCTACTTGTGCAAGCAGTGGTGTAACATAAACAAATAAGGGGGGGGGGGGGGGGGGCGAGCGGAAGGGGCAAAGTCATTTTCCATTTTCCCGATTTTCCCCGATAGAGTTCTCCTATTTTGTAGATCAAATGTTAGCAAATAGTTAGTAGTTTGGCAGAAATTCCCACTGACAAGCTCAAGGTGGGGTATTCTGCCAAACCATTAGCATTTTGTCTAAGTAGAATTACATCATTCATAAAAAATATCGCTGTTTTTGATAACCTTGCTGTCAGAAAATTTCCATTTTGATCTGTGCCGCATATATGGCGATACGGAGTTAAAGGTGCAATTCATGATTCTAATGTGACGAAAACCTCACCTAGTTTCTAGCTTAATTAAAAGAAGAGCACAGCATAATGGTATTCCGAAAAAATAGCTTGATTCCGACTATTCGTTTTTAAGTTACAAGCCTTTTCAGTATTTTGAAAATCTCTTACTGTGTAGTAATAACTAATAGTATTATACTGTAGGGGCCAAGGCAGTAATTAGGCAATGACATAATTTCTCACAATTCTTAAAAGTGCAAACACATTTGAAAGAATGGATTGGGGATTGTAACATGATGCCAGTCAAGGATTCTTACCAACTAAAAACCCTCAATTTTAATAGAGGTGACCTTGAGGATGAAAAGTGGATCATGAATTGCCTTTTTAATATCTATATATTTTACAAATTACATAGGCATTTAATAATTTCGAATGCGACCTGGAGACAGGATATTCTTCTTTGATCATTATCATTGTTTTTAATTCTATTACGAACCGTATTATAACGCATCATGCAATCCATTAATATTTCATGATTTTTTAACAATTTCACAATACATGAGATTGATTGTGTCCCAGGTATCGTTATTAATTTGCTTGAGTCTGCATTTTGCTCAATTTCTAAAGGCTGATATATAACTTGACATAAGTTCGCGCCTCTATGTTTGGATTAATAGTATTAACTTTTCTATGGGCCAACGTATAAAATATATAATAAAAAGGCGAGCATTACAAATAAAATCCTAATTAAAGATCAACTCCTTTCCCAACCAAATTCACATAATGAAAAAAAGGAAACATTCTTATTTTGTGAAGGATGCTTATTTTATTACGTTACCCATGAACCCGATACATTTACGTATGTAATAAAAAATGCATATAATATGTTTGTATTAAACAATAAGGAGATCTTGTTTAGGATCACAATATTCCATATAATGTAGTTTCAAAAACAGTACACTAAAACGTATTGAAATAAATTAATTAATAAATAAAAAAATGAGATTACTAGGCTAAAATAGAAGTTGTTTTCAATTGTAGTGAAGACAGTAAGGTCGTATACTTCAACAAATGTATTCTATATGCACTACACAACATAAAAGGAAGGCAACTTTATCATCCCTTTATATACCTCTTTGTAATCTAATCTTATTCGCTGCCTCATCTGACGGTCTATGCTGTAACGTAGCATACAGTATACCCATTGCTTTGAAGGTTACTGGCAAGGTATCTAGTCTGTTGGATGGTTTAAGAGACAATATATGATGGTGAAAATAAATAATTCACCGATCTGAATTTGCATGACCTGCAGATTACTGGCATACTTCTGTCATGGTTTTATTTTACATACTACGTGTGTTTAAACAAGCTGCTTTACAGAACATCGAACATAATTCATTCAGGTTTCAATCTGGGTCTCTTCTTGAGTATCCAAAAGACTTATACGCTATATTCCTTGGCTGACATGGTCATTCACCAAAAGGATAAACCAGAACGAGGCCGTTTAAGCACACGTTACCTTGGTATCTGAATTTCTTGTAAAGTAAAATCACTACAATACAATTTTCAAATAATCCTTGGTCAGGTTGGTCAGGTAGATGTACGTTTAATTAGTGAAGTGCTCAAAGTGCGCAATGACAAGAAAATAAGGCTATAATGCCATAAGAAAAACTTCATATTTACGCATCGTCTAGTTTTGAAAAGATAATGACTGCTCATTGTTACATAGCTGTGCGGACAATTCTGAATCATGTAGTCGAATTTGAACATTTAATAGCCAAACTGGTTTTTTTTTCATAATTGTGTTTTTATATAAGAAAGAACTTCTGCATCTTATTACTTTGCTCACATTTGATCGGCACCGCATATTGTGCGATATTGTATATAGTAGATTGGTATAACAAAAAATGAGGTTATTATTTTGTCGGAATGAGTCCCTTTCAAAGGATAAAAGAGCCGTCTTTGCCATTACGCTTAATACGACCCTGTATGATACTTTATCATTTCATGAATACGTAGATCCACGGAATCTTTGAAATACATTACTATTTCATTTCTGTAGATTATATGGACTATATTGAAATACTACAAAAAATGAAATGAAATTCACCTTGATGACAAAACACTAAAATGTCATAACGAGAATGCTTTATTAAGGTATTATTTTTGATATTTGTAATTTTGAAGATGCAAAATACGCGATTAAATTCCATACTTTTAAAGTAAATTATGTTACGAAACAACTTTTTGAAATAACCGTTGTAAATTATATTTTAGCTTATGTTCCAAGGAAGTAAAATACATTATTAACATATATTTAAATTGCCTGACTTTTTATTTTTTTTTACTTCAGTTGAGCAGTTTTATGTTTCTGTTTTCAAATTGTTATCTATTGTACCTTGAACCACATAATAACACCTAAGTGTATATGTGATGACTCACCCCAAAAAGGGGGACTTTGCGACAAAACACTTTTCGAGAAACTGATGAAAATAGGCAGCAAATTAAATTAAGAAAATAATAAGAATTTCCAGCAGACTTTCTGTTGTAAAATGTGATCGCCTTGATCAATTTCAACAGATAAGGTGTCATTTTAAAGCTTAGAAAATACTGTAACAAATGAAATGATAAAATCAAAATTGATATCATCTTCAAGTCCCCTCTTTCGGGGTGAGTCATCACATATATGTATTTTAAAAAAAATACAATTATCACCAGATTTATTGATAAATAATGTAGCAAATACTAAACATTCACAAAAGTGCAAAACAGTAGCATCATGTTAAACTGACGGTAATAAGAAATGTATTTACCGATTTCACTGATTGGTTTTTGTATGTAACAAAAATATTTAAAAACAAAGCACCTTTTTTGGTCCTCGCCAAGGAAACCCAACCAAGTAAGCTAAAGGAATGTTATCTTTAACAGGGCTCCAAGCTGTTTTTTAAAATCAGTTTTAAGTTGAACATTGAACCGATTATTAATTTACTAGTAGTATACGCATATTGACATCTACATAGAGTATACACGTGAGAGTGTGTAACGTTTGGCACGTGATTTGTCACTAAACATGCGAATGTGGTCTAAAACCAGCTGGTCACATGTCAGTCGATCCATCCTGACACCTTCGTGTTTAAGACGTGAAACATTTTAAGGACATGTTAGATAATCTTCTTTTGCTTAACGTTAAAATAATTTTGCTTTATACACTCGCGGTCACAAGTGTTTGCGCAACAACACCGTCAACCAGCCATATTTCGAAAACCGTTCATCATTTGCGTCAATTTTTTTCAGATTTTATATTTTAAATAATGGATTTAAAGATCTCAACAAGATTTGCATTCACCGCATTTGAAAATATTGCGTGCTAAACAGACTGTTTACTTTCTTCCGCACATTAAAAAAACAGAAAATTATACAAATCTAAGGTATTTCTGTTTACATTGCCCAATATTTATTGAACTAAAAAGACTATCGACTTAAACTTTTGTATGACAACCAATATCAAGAAAAACAAGAATGCAAAAATTAACCTAATTTTCATATTTAATGGACGGCCATCTTGGATTTAATGGTGTCTAATTTCAAAAAAGCAAAGGTCATTACCGTTTATGCTAGAGATTTCATATTTAATGAAGGAGAAAAGAAAAATAATAAAACAAAAATATAGAACTAAATTTTTGATTATTGTTTTGTTTTTTGCCTACAGTGCCTTTTTCCATACGGTGCCCATTTTAGTCCAAAGATTTTAAAACCTCGTTTTGAAGGTCTTTAGAGAAAAAACAAATCCTTGATGCTTTCAGTCGATAATAAGACATATATAATGGTTAATTAACACTCTTCAACCTGACCCGATCTGACAAATAATTAAGCGGTATAATGCACAAATCATATTAAACTGACATTATGACATACCATTTAATATAGATACTGAACTCCTTTATACCCCTATTATCTGTCCATCTTTTTGAAGCTTTATAAAAATCGTATATATGAAATATGTCAGTTTTTGTATGCGGTTGTATACATTTTGAAACGGGACATTTACTACATGGCCTCTTGTTGGTCACTCATATTACGTGCCTAAAGCATTGAAATAACGATACCACAGTGAGCTGATGTGCTTTATAAATAATATGTATATATAATAAGTCATCATTTAGGTTCTTGGGTGAAATAATAATGGAAAAAAGGCAAGAGGTGCTTTAGTTTATTGCCCTCCTTTGAGATATTGATTATTGATTAATTTTCAAGAGTTTCTTAATTAGACACTTGTAGCTCCGATTTAAGGTATCTTTTGCTGTAATGCGTCACATAATCATATAAACTATGTTAGTATTTTGGGAAATGCAGTACATAACCTCTTGTTGGTTTTTCATGTTACGTGCCTGAAGCATTGAAATAGCGATACGATAAATAAACTGATGTGTTTGTTCAGATGACTGTTACTCATTGATAATGAAATCTTTTTGACAGAGCGTTGAATATGTAATATCTTAGTGTCCCAACAAGCATTTTGCTGGTATTATTGAAACAAATACCTGTTGCTTGCTTTTGCCCTGCTATATAAAACTCCTTAAAATCACTATTGATATCTAATGTTCATGACATATTAAAAACAAAAAACCTTCCTTACACGCCTCAAGTGACATTTTGTTGCTTTAAGTTTGCTGGGTCTTCGTGCAATAACAAATTCGACATTTGTTATATTTGTAAGCGTTGTATTTGTAGGAGATAATAAACTAGCACAGGAATGAAACAGATAAGTCAAGCACCAGTGTTGTAACCCTAACCTCCTACCTACCCCTTTT
>JXSR01S012848.1:0-12971 GCA_000969725.1 Ophiothrix spiculata
TTTATTTTTTTTTCTTGGTACATTTTTTCAAAGGTTCACCAATTACTACTCCCTTAACAACGTCCTTATCAAGAACAGGTAAGTTAAAAGTGTTAATATACAAATATAAAAAAAATGAACGAGGGCAATAGTACATGAGTAAAAACTATTGCCCCGAGAGCTCGTGTGGTCTAGTGAAAAAGTACATGACTCCGAATCAGTAGGTTGCGAGTTCGAGCCCCGCTACGGCCAACGGGTTATGTCATTGGGCAAGACATTTAATCTCAATTGAGGGAGTTGTTATGAGGAATATTACAACCTAAATGCAGATTGTATCTTCACAATTGCCGGTCGAGTTGCACTGCTTTGGTGCGAACTGATTGTGACGATTTCCTGACGGCAACGTAATAATAGGCAGCTGCGCTTAGAGAATTTGGATCAAATTTAGAAGCGCTATATAAAAACTGCATATTATTTAGTATTATTATTATGATCTTTCTTGGCATATTTTTTCAAAGGTTTACCAACTACTACTCCCTTACCAAGAACAGGTAAGTTAAAAGTGTTAATATACAAATATAAAAAAATGAACGAGGGCAATAGTACATGAGTAAAAATTATTGCCCCGAGAGCTCGAGTGGTCTAGTGGAAAAGCGCAGGACTCCGAATCATTAGGTCGCGAGTTCGAGCCCCGCTACGGCCAAGGGGTTATGCCATTGGGCAAGACATTTTATTTCAATTGTCTCGTCGACCCAAACGAAATTGGGGAGTTGTTATGAGGAATATTACAACCTAAATGCAGATTGTAGCTGCACAATTGCCGAGTTGCACTGCTTTGGACCGAACTAATTGTGAAGATTTCCTGACGGCAACGTAATGATAGGCAGCTGCGCTTAGAGAAAATTTGTACCAAATTTAGAAGCGCTATATAAAAGCCGCATATTATTTATTATTATTATTATGATATTTCTTGGCATATTTTTTCAAAGGTTTACCAACTACTACTCCCATAACAACGTCTTTACCAGCAACAAGTAAGTTAAAAGTGTTAATATACAAATATGAAAAAATGAACGAGGGCAATAGTACATGAGTAAAAACTATTGCCCCGAGAGCTCGTGTGGTCTAGTGGAAAAGCGCAGGACTCCGAATCAGTAGGTCGCGAGTTCGAGCCCCGCTACGGCCAGCGGGTAATGTCATTGGGCAAGACATTTAATTTCAATTGTGTCGTCGACCCAAAAGAAATTGGGGAGTTGTTATGAGGAATATTACAACCTAAATGCAGATTGTAGCTGCACAATTGCCGAGTTGCACTGCTTTGGACCGAACTGATTGTGACGATTTCCTGACGGCAACGTAATAATAGGCAGCTGCGCTTATTAGAAAATGTGTACCAAATTTAGAAGCGCTATATAAAAGCCGCATATTATTTATTATTATTATGATGATGATCTTTCTTGGCATATTTTTTCAAAGGTTTACCAACTACTACTCCCATAACAACGTCCTTACCAACAACAAGTAAGTTAAAAGTGTTAATATACAAATATAAAAAAAATTTCGAGGGCAACAGTTCATGAGTAAAAACTATTGCCCCGAGAGCTCGTGTGGTCTAGTGGAAAAGCGCAGGACTCCGAATCATTAGGTCGCGAGTTCGAGCCCCGCTACGGCCAAGGGGTTATGCCATTGGGCAAGACATTTAATCTTTCTTGGCATATTTATTCAAAGGTTTACCAACTACTACTCCCATAACAACGTCTTTACCAACAACAAGTAAGTTAAAAGTGTTGATATACAAATATAAAAAAAAAATTATTGCCCCGAGAGCTCGTGTGGTCTAGTGGAAAAGCGCAGGACTCCGAATCAGTAGGTCGCGATTTCGAGCCCCGCTACGGCCGACGGCTTATATCCTTGGGTAAGACATTTAATCTCAATTGCGTCGTCGACCCAAGCGAAATTGGGGAGTTGTTATTAGGAATATTACAACCTAAATGCAGATTGTATCTTCACAATTGCCGGTCGAGTTGCACTGCTTTGGAGCGAACTGATTGTGACGATTTCCTGACGGCAACGTAATAATAGGCAGCTGCGCATAGAATTTGGACCAAATTTAGAAGCGCTATATAAAAGCCGCATATTATTTATTATTATGATCTTTCTTGGCATATTTATTCAAAGGTTTACCAACTACCAATCCTTTAACAACGTCCATAACAAGAACAGGTAAGTTAAAGGTGTTAGTATACAAATATAAAAAAAATAACGAGGGCAATAGTACATGAGTAAAAACCATTCTTCTGTTATTACTCAAGAACGGATCATTCGATCTCAGCTACCATGGTATAATGAACAGGTCCATGTTGAAAGACGCAATCATAGAAAACGTGAACGTAAGTGGCGGAAGAGTAGGAAGAACGAAGATCAGGAAGCTTTCATTGCACAAAAACGTGTTAGCATTTTAATTGTTACCTCTAAGATTAAGTATTTTTCGGATAAGTTTGCCAATGCTAATGCCAAAGATATGTATACATGCTACAATTAACAGGTTGCTAAACAAAACAAATAAGGCTCTCCTTGAGCTTGAATCAAAATTGGAAAAAGATCTGGCCGATGAATTTCTTTCATTTTTCATAAATTAAGTGGAAAGAATTAGAGAAAATATTGTTTCAAGAATGTCTGAAAGTAATGAACAATATCTGAGAGACTATATTTGTATGCATAAATTCGATCTATTGACATCAGATGATGTTAAAAATATCATCATGAAATTTCCAAGCAAATCCTGTTCTCTTGATAGTATACCTACTTGGCTTTTGAAGAACAACTTGCATATCTTGCTACCCGTGCTAACTAGGGTTGTGAATAGTTCCTTGTCCTCAGGCATATTTCCGGATACTCTCAAATCTTCTATAATCACCCCGGTTCTCAAGAAGCCCAATCTGGACCAAAATACTTCCAAAAACTACAGGCCAGTTGCCAACATTAAATTTATGGCAAAAGTTATTGAAAAAGCTGCCTCATGTCAAGTAACAGACAATATTCACAGAAACGATCTTGGGGAAATCTACCAGTCATCATACAGGGTGTTTGATAGTACCGAAACCGCTCTTCTTAAAGACCCCGAAAGTTATATTGTTTAATACTATAGGGTCTTTTCTTTCCATTGATACCAAGATCATGAAAATTGGCCCAGGCGTTACGTAATTATGACGTCACAAAGTATTTCGATATCGAAAAAATCGACTTTGGGCAAAAATGGGTACTTTTTCAAAAAATCGTTATAAAGTTCTAAATGTCCGATTTTCGTCAGTTTTTTTGCTGATAAATGAAGAAATCAACATTTCTAACATGTTCTGTAAGTTTCAAGTCAATAGCATGCAGATATTCTTCAAAATGGCGATTTAAAATTTTCCGAGGTGGCAAACACCCCCCTTCAACCTACTTGCCGACTTTGCCGGCCTACCATAACCCCATCTTAGGTGGTACCCCGATTTTGTTTTGTTAAAATGACCGTAAAGGATGTAAAAACAATTACCCAGATGCCCGGGCTCGCTTTGTTTTGCGTTTTTGTGCAATCGGCTATCATCCGGTTTTTTTTTTTTTTTTTGGGGGGGGGGGGGGTAACCCCCTCTTAGGAAGACGAGGGTTAAGAGTGACTTTCTTCAGTACGTTGACAAAGGCAAGTCTGTTGTTTTGGTGTTACTTGACATGTCGGCAGCTTTTGATACGGTTGACTACCCCATAATCTATAAATAAAGAGTAGATTTGGATTGTGCGACTCGACGATCTCTTGGTTTAAATCTTATTTCGAAAACCGTTCCATGAGGGTGTTGGTAAAGAATGTGAGATCCGACGAGCACAAGCTGACCTACTCTTTACCTCAGGGCTCCATCATTGGTCCATTGGGCTTTATTCTTTACACATCCCCGGTTGGTGACACTATTCGCCGATATGACATCAATTTCCATTGCTACGCAGATGATATACAATTGTATGCTGCGTTTGATCATAAAATTCAAGGAGACCGTGAAAGGACATTGACAAATCTTATCAAATGCATATTTGACATTACCTCATGGATGATAACAAACAAAATTGCAACTGAACCAAGGGAAAACTGAGCTCTTTATTGTCTCCAGCCCTCGGGCATTAAGTTATGTTTATATAAAAATATGGGTGTTACTCTTGATAACACTCTGAATATGTCAATTCACATTAGCAAACTTTGTAATACTATTTACTTTCAAATCCGTAACTTGTGGAGAATACGTAGGTTCATAACACAGGATGCGTGCCATCATGCCGTCATAGCACTTATCCTGTACCGCATCGATTATGCCAATTCGCTTCTCTTTACTGCCCGTGAAGCTGATTTGAAGCGGCTGCAACGATTGCGGAACAAAGCAACCAGATTGGTATTCGGATGTGGACAGGATCGTATACATTTCAAGATTTTGTTGTATGTTTTCAAAATAATGTTTAGTGAGTGTCGCTCCGCCGTATATGCTCGACCTACTTACATTACGGAGCGACAAGTTGTCGCTTAAAAACAGACCCAGAATCCGTTCTTCAACTGATCTTACCAGGTTCTTTGTTGCAAGTGCATTGAAGAGAGCTGGTGACCATTCTTTTGTTGTTATAGCTTCGAAATTAGGGAATGAATTGCCTATTCAGTATAAGTGCCTTCTTAAAACACACTTGTTTAAATAATGTTTGTCTTGTTTATCATGTTTATATATTTGCTCATGTTGTTCTGTAAGGCACTGTGCTCTCTGAAGAGCGCCATCTAAAAATGCCACTTATTAAAATTAATTATTATTAAGTAATATGATTATATACTAATAGTATGATAGTTTCACAATCACTGAAGTGAAACAGTTTTACTATTGCCAGAATGAAAGATCAGTCAGTATTTGTTCTATATGCCATTTTTGTTTTGCGAGGGCAATACTATTGACCGATGTAATGAAATATAGCGTCCGCGTAACTGATTGTCCTAGCTACTATACAATTGTGTAGAACGTACTTGTACATGTGCGATCAATAAATCATTGTTTGCGAAAAGTCAGTTGGATAACACAACATCCTGATAACACCAATAAATCTTTAGCCCAAGTGATATAGTTATAACGAGGTTCTACTGTAGTTTAGTGCACATTTTTGCTTCTTTGCATTCCGTATGCGTGTCACAGGTGCACTTCCTCCAATAAGTGAAGAACCTACGGTATCGGGAACAACAACAAAGTCTAGTAAGTTTCGCAATTAATATTATTACTTTTCCCTCATCTTATTCATTATAACATCTCTGCAATTTGTATTTCGAAAACCTAAAGATATATAATGAACTGTTTTGAGATAAGGCAACAGCGTAAGCTACGCAAAATAAATAAGTTAAGTTTGTTTACATAAGTCTCACATTAACTGTTTTCAATTTATGGTCACACCAACGCATATCAGGAGGGATAAGACCGCTATTCGTAAGATTCGTTATTCATAAGGTTCGTTATTCATAATTTTTAAAAAAGTTCAGTATTCATAATAAGAAATAATGTTCGTTTTTCATAATAACAAAAGGTTTGTTATCTATATCTGCAACTGTTAGAATTTATAAACAATTCATGACAAAATCTCGTCACAAGTGTTAGATTTCGCAGCGTTCACAGACTGACAAGTGTTAGATTTCGCAGCGTTAGTTCACAGTGTTACCGTCTGTATCAATAGTTGTATATGGTGTTGATAGCATGTACAATCCCAGTGTATATGAGATTTATTCCTGTACAGTTTTTAAATATTTTTGCAAAACTCTGTGACTTGAAATGTTATGACTTGAGGTGGGACTGGACTTGATGAGACTTTATTATTCATCTTGATGTTTCTGATATAAATTCTTGATTTGCTTTATTTTTTTTATTTTTTTTAATTAATTAATCAATTTTTTTTTTTTTTTTTTTTTTTTTTTGTAAACTATGATGGTGGACTGGTTTCTTTTTGGTGGTGGACTGGTTTCTTTTTGTGGATTATCAGAGTAAGGAACGAGCGACCTCTACCTTCCATAGTTCATTTTTCTTCTTTTTCTAGTTCTTCTCCTTCCAGCATTCCATTTGCCTAGGTTTAGTGGTTGTCATCGGTTAGGTAGGGTTAGAGGCACCTGAGCCTTGGGATGATCAGTGACTCTGACACCAGCAACACTGACCTGCGTGGACATACTCACAATGGTTGGTGGCTCATGTGTATCCCCATATGATTTAGTATGGGTGGCAATTGGTACAGATGCTGATCCTATTTCTAAAATCCACCCATGTCCAAACATAGTTATTTATTCACTGTGATGGTGCTCATCAGGTCACCGGAGGACAGCTATTCCATCTTATCAGGCCAACTATACATCACTGGCTCCACCTGTACACTGGTAGCGAGTGGCAATGCACCAGTGTATTTGTTATGTGTAACATGTTACACATAATCTGCCAATGAAAGAAATCATGATGAAGAAAACTAACAGCACCAGGGTTAAAGCCCCTGATAAACCTGACTCAGCAGAATCCACTGGCGTTACCAATACGCAGCATGACACTACAACCCCAAACCTTTCGAGGAGGGCCGCATCTGATTATCAGTGGAGGAACGAGTCGCCACTTATGAAGTGTAAGAAGAATGTGTACGTGTCAACGTTTAATGTAAGAACACTCAACAGCTAAGATGGGTGAATTGGTTTCACTGGCATCCCGATATGAATGATATATCTATCGTTGCATTACAAGAACAGAGATTGCACCATGATGACGTGGAAGTACAGTATCAGAACCTACCTGATGGATGGCAGCTAATTACATCAACATCAACACGAAATACCATCGGAGCTGCTGTTGGAGGAGTTGGCTTCCTCATCAACCCTCATGCTTCAAAATCACTTTGCAGTGTGCAGAAAATCTCATCCAGGATCATTGTTGCCAGCTACCACAGATATCTGCTGCTATAGTCCAACATGATCAAATTGGCAAAGGAGGCAAGAAGTTCACATATAATAGAAAGAACAACAGAAATGGTAACCATCTGGAATATTTCTTGGAAGAGTTTGAGTTGAAAGCAATCAACACCATTCTACAGAAGAAAAAAGGAAAGTTGTGGACCTTTCAATACCCCAATGGAGTAAGATCTCAACTAGACTACATTGCTATAAACAAGAAATGGAAGAACAGTGCATGCGACTGCAATGCCTACAGCTCTTTCATCAGTGTTGGTTCTGACCACAGAGTTGTCACCGCAAGACTAAGACTAAGTTTGAGAGCCATAAAGACGAAAACCAAGAGGACACCAAAATATGACTGGAAGAAATTCAGTGCTGACAAAAATCTTCAGCATTCATATGCCGTTGAAGTGCATAACCAGTTTGATGTCCTTTGCTCTCTTCAGGATGAGGTGGAGCTCACAGCTGATAAGAAGTATCCACTCTTTGTTGAAGCACACAAAATTGCTGCTTCCAATTGCCTACCAGAAAGGAGAAAGACCCCACGTAAGAAAGTATCGTGGGAGGATGCACGTGTAAGCAGAGCCAGAAAGAACCTTGCTGATGCTCACAAGCAGTTCACAGAATCAAACAGTGAACGTGACAAAGATATGTTTGATCAGGCTAAGCAGAATCTCGACAAAGCTTACATCAGTGTTGAAGAGGAATATCTCCAAGAGAAAATAAGTACCATCAGATCAGCTTCTCAAAGCAGACAGAGTGGGATGGCATGGGAAGTGATAAATGATGTAACTGGCAGAACAGCAACCAGATCAGGTAGACTTAAAGGCAACACCACATCAGAACGCTGTAAGGAATGGAGAGACTACTTTTCCACCCTACTAGGATCCCCACCTTCAGCTACCAATGAGGAAATCCAAACCATCAATGAGAATACTTTGCCAATTGAAACAGGAGCTTTCACAGCTGAAGAACTTCAGGCTGTACTTAGAAAATTGTCGAATGGTAAAGCTTCTGGCCTTGATGAAATACCTGCTGAGGTTTGGAAATCTGGTAGTTTCAACAACATACTACTAGATATCTGCAATGCTACGCTGCTTAGAGGTGAAAAACCACAAGAATGGTCCCTAAGTGGAATAGTACCAATTCCTAAGAAGGGTGACCTCAGCAAGGCATCCAAATATAGGGGCATAAGCTTAACATCAATAGCAGCAAAGATCTTCAACCGCTTGATACTCAATCGCATTAGACCTCACATTGAACCTCTGCTTAGACCAAACCAAAATGGGTTTCGCGCTGAACGCTCAACTACTTCACACATCCTTGCCTTACGAAGTCTTATAGAAGGAATCAAGGACAAGAATCTTGAATGTGTCATCACCTTCATAGACTTCAAGAAGGCCTTTGATTCAGTGCACAGAGGTAAAATACTCAAGATTCTCACTGCTTACGGGATTCCAAATACCATTGTCGAAGCAATCAATACCATGTACAGCAGCACAAAAGCAGTTGTGTTATCACCAGATACCAGTGTTTCCAGAGACGTTCAGTCATCATAACATCTCTCATTGCTGACAACGCCAGATGGTATCTGTGCGAAAGGCCTCCAAACGAGGTTAGTAAAATTTGTGATGTAGAAGTTTCAACCTTCATTTGTGTATTTTATCACCATCACGTATGAGCCTATTTCCTTATATGAAAGTAAGAATGACTAGAAATATGAAGATGTATGTTCTCAATCATCCAGTAGAAGTAAACAAGTGAAGTAAATAAATCTATAACTGGAAAAAGAAACTGGAACTTACTTTGCAAAAGTTGCAAAGTAAGTTCCAGTTATAGATTAATTTACTTCACTTAATGACTAGAAATATTTTAATAAATATCCAATAAACTGATAAGTATTAAATGGATATAACGGGTTACATCAGAAATAATATTGTTAAATCAAAGGTAGGTCATTCATATGCCTCAAATTTAAAACATTTGTCACTGCTAAACACATGTGTACAGAAACCAAACGTTTTATGAGCATCTTATATTAACATATGAAAATCATAGTAAAATGGAGACTTTTTTGGTTTTATGCAATTTTTTCATTATTCTGCAATGTAAATTTTAGTGGATTCTTAGATCGTCAGTTTGGATACTTATAAAGAAAAACATTTCATAACAATAATATTTTCGCTCTCATTATTATTGGTCTTTAATTCTTTAGTTACAGTAAGAATACCATGTAAAATTTCCGCCATTTTAATCTATGTAAATAAGGTCATGCAAACGCTCGAGACCAATAAGCCAGATTAAATGGAGACCATTTTGTTTTTATAATTCAATTGCAATTCGGATTTTAGAGGGTTTTAGTATGTCAGGTTGAAAAAATGAGATGTGAAGAAAAACCTTTACCAGTGTTCACTGGCAATTTTGTCAATGTCAAGAATTAATTTTCGGTATTTGGACACAAGCTGAGATCTGTGGTCAAGAGTTCTTTTGCCAGCCTTTATGATCTATGACATGTGCCTCACCGCGAGGAGCGTACATCCGCTGCTTACCAACCTTTTATCTCATGCTGCTTATTATGACAGAACATCATTTGAACAACCAAATGTCTATAATAGGAAAATAAAAGTCCTGGTATTCAGTAAGTAGCCGTCAATAGTCTGAAATTTGCCGCAGCGTGAAACTCATACAACTTTGTTCCTCGAGATATTACTGGTTTATTGGCTCTGCGTCTGCATTGAGCACTCTGCATTAAAGTTTCTTCTTTTCAACTATAGTTTCAGAATGTGACTACCTTTCTATTATTGTATCATCCATCGTCCTTGGAATGTTATTCTGCTTTTCTGTTATCTTCAATATTCTTCTACTTTATCGAGTACTCTGGAATAAAAACAGTGAGTATTGTCAACATCGTACAGAGATTTACAGGGTGGACCAAACTAAAATGCGTCATTGAAGTTTTGACGTAACTTCAAATTTGAAAATACATTAAGAATAATTTTTGGATATTCATAAACTATGGTATCTTGTCCGTGTATGGTGAAAATTGCATATCAAACAAAGCATTGCGAAACATTGTTTTTTAACTCTTTTCCAATAATAAGTTTCTAATTGCTGTGGACGTAGAATTGTATGATTTTCTTTTATTTGTAAACAAAATTGGTGTACCATAGATCATAGCTGAAAGTTAAGGGTTGAAGTATAAGGTTTGATTCAGGGTTGGTATCAGGCTATTAGGTTGGGTCAGGTATCGGGTTAGGGTAAGGGGTTAATACTGATTGAATTAATATAGTTGGTACTAAAATTTAATCTATTTCAAACTTCTGAATAGGGCTGAGATATGACCTAAACACCAATTGGAAAACTGTGGAATTATCAAACGTATATTATACTTTTAAAAGGTTCTACAAATATTCAATGATCGCAAGAGATCTAATCGCTAATGGAATCTCTTGATTCTCGAGGTAAACTGGAGGACGTACCAAGGGTACCAAGGGGTATCAAGGTGAACAAATAGATTAAATAGAACAGATTCCCAATAGGATCGTTAAATGTATGATCATATCATTTGTTTTATATACTTTGGTTTAATGATAGGTACTTTTTTCATTTTGTACTCTAAATGAAATCTACGATTATTTTACAAAACACAGGTGCAGCTAAACAAGAGAGGTAAGTATAAATAATCGTGCTGTCATATTATAAATGAGTATCTATTCATATGACATATTTTAAAACTATTGGTTTACGAAGAGGTTCTATACAGTTTAAATGTTATCCAGCTGTCAGAGATAGGGACTGAAAAAAAAACAAAGCTGTTTTCAAAAATGAAATTGCACTTATCATTTAATATAATCGAATTCAAAAATCTGATTTAGTCAAGTGTTTTAGCAATCCATAGCAAAATTGTTTTTTGAGATATAGAATTTTAAAGCCAAAAAAATTTAACATCGCAGCTAAAAAACCATAAATTACATAAGAAATAAAACAATAAATTTCGCTCGTGAATTTACGTTTTCGATCATAACTTTTGAACGGAAGCTCCAATTGTTGTCAAACAAAAAGCAAAAGATAGATTATTAGTCCTTAAATTCAGTTTGCAATTTTAGCCATTCCAACCCCATATTCCCCCTTGACCCTCACTGGCGTAGAAGCCCAATATTTCTAAAATTGGAAATTTGAAATACTGTTTTTTGCAATTGTGTTCAATTTTACACAAATTCAAGGAAAATCAGATTATCAATTATATGTAAAAATATACAGTAAGGAAAAGAGCAAAAAGTATCAATCTCAGTCCCTTAATCATGGGCTTTAATATAAAACAAATTCGATTATAAATCTATCGTATACATGTAGACAATACGTTGTTATACTCTTAAAAAGAAAGGATCAAATTGATCCGATAAAGTATCAAATATGAGCTTACCCTTTTCTGGATCAATTTTGATCCCAATTATCCTCAAAATTGATCCTTTTCGGATAAAAAAAGAGTGTGTTTGATCCAAAAAGGATCAAATTTGAGGAGAATTTGAATCAAAATTGATCCGGAAAAGGGTAAACTCATATTTGATACTTTATCGGATCAATTTGATACTTTTTTTTTAAAGAATGTACATGTGGCAAAAGTCATCATCAGTCTTATGCTTTATTTTTTTTAAATTTTCATCAACCCTCTCTATTTTACAGGAAACCAAGTAATGCTTCTAACACAACGAAGCCATACATGGAACTGGACATACAAACCCGTCAGTACGAATCTACCTATGAGCAACCTGAAACAAGCAATCCGAGGAAGTCAGATACCGCCCAGGCCTACATGGATTTAAACCCAAACACGCGTGATAAAGACACTGAATACCAAGATCTAAATCCAAACAATAATTCCCTACAAGGAAAGGGAAATTCAGCTTATGAGGAAATAAAAGAAACTAAGGATACCCGAATTTATGTAAATGTATAAACACAAGCGGTCTTAACCTTAGATTACAGGGAGAAAATTACGGGAAACTGTGATTTACGGAAAAAGGGACGCAATTTGAGTAAATACCTTGGGTAATCCAAAGACATTTGCTCGGTCGAGTGACATTCGCTCTTGATATTCGATCTGACTTTTTCACCAAAACGGAGAGTGAATGTCGCTCTCATTGAACAAACATCGTTTCAATCGATGAAAGCGAATGTCGCGCATGTTTTAGTGGTTTTGTTATTGAATAAACAAACCCAAGAATATTCAGAGCAATGTTCGCTACAATTCAATCTGTAGCGAGTGTTGTGAAATTTGTCCCGGGAAATTTGTTAAGCGAATGTAACTTTGCGTTGGAGCGAAGTTTTCTCGGTAGGTTGAGCGAATGTCACTCGGACAAGCGAATGTCTTAAAATATTGATACTAGTATTCAAGAAAGGGGATTTGCCAAATAGGACATCTGTCAAGTGTTATGAGAATTTGGTTAGAATTTTACGGGATAAAAGTATGACTAGAGATGTTAAGAAATTGATGTATGAAAATACGACAGTGCAAATAAACATTGAAAAGTCAAGAGTACAGAATATGATTAAGCTAAAGTAAAAATTGAAGTCTTACACTGATAAGTAGGATAATAGGCGAGTTTCGGAAAACAATAGGTTAGTTCAAATCTGTTGTAATCATTTGTAGCTCGGCTTTTTGTAACATTTGCATATTTGTAAATCGTAAATTCATTTTATTGTGTCCATCATTTCATGTGAGTATATAGTTGTGTGATCTATTAAAATTTATAAAACATTTGGAACAGACTTTGTTGTAAACCTATTACGATTAACAATGAATTATTTTACCGTGAAATTCTTTTTGTTATCGTTTCACCTGAGTAGCACTTAATGGTAAGCTACCTCGAAACAAAGAATAAGCTATGCGTACTTCTGATGTTAAAAATCGTCATAAGTACGGTATTATTTGTTTAAATTTAATTGGTAAGTTGTAATGTGTAAATATTGTAAAAGAGTTACATTAACCCTTGTTATATGGAGCGATTCTCACAAACATATTATA
>JXSR01S012848.1:18322-30828 GCA_000969725.1 Ophiothrix spiculata
TTCACCAAAACGGAAAGCGAATGTCGCTCTCATTGAACAAACATCGTTTCAATCGATGAAAGCGAATGTCACTCGCGCATGTTTTAGTGGTATTGTTATTGAATAAACAAACCCAAGAATATTCAGAGCAATGTTCGCTACAATTCAATCTGTAGCGAGTGTTGTGAAATTTGTCCCGGGAAATTTGTTAAGCGAATGTCACTTTGCGTTGGAGCGAGGTTTCTCGGTAGGGTGAACGAATGTCATTCGGACAAGCGAATGTCTTTGGACGAAAAAACCTTACGAGATATTCTAATTCTATTCGAGATTGTAACCTAAAGGCCGCACACCGCTAAATATATTACTATCCTCTTTATAACCAATGCTTTAAAACTCATATTGTCTGGGGTTTTATACTGGCACGACAATATTTTAAATTTTAATTTATACCAAGTTGTAACACTCACTTTCTCACAATCATAAAATGAAATGTATTGCCTGCCACCTGTCATCTCATATTAATAATGGATGGGCGTACATTATTCTATTAGTATTCAAGAAAGCAGATTTACCAAAAAGGACATTGTTAAGTTTTATTAGACTTTGGTTAGAATTTTACGGGATAAAACTATGGCTAGAAATTTTAAGAATTTGATTTATCAAAATACGACAGTGCAAATAAACATTGAAAAGTCCAGAGTACAGAATATGAGTAAGCTAAAGTAAAGATTGAAGTCCTAGACTGATAAGTAGGATAGCGTGTTTCGGAAAACAATAGGTAAGTTCAAGTCTGTTGTAAAATAATTTGTAACATTTGCATATTTGAAAATCGTAAATCCTTTTATTGTGTCCATAACTTCATGTGAGTGTATAGTTGTGTGATCTATTCAAATTTACAAAAGAATTGGAAGAGACAAATTTACGACTTTGTAAACCTATTACGAACAATAACGAATTCTTTTACCGTGAAATCCTTTATTGTCAACAATAGAAACAGGTTCATTTTACGAGACATAATTGTCATCTGAGTAGCACATAATGTTAAGCTACCTCGAAACAAAGAATAGGTTAGGCGGATTTCTGAGGACAAAATCGTTAAAAATATGAGGCACCCAAAAGTAATTGGTTAGTTGACTGAATGATATAATGTATGCACTGTGTAAGATTGTAAGAGAGTTATATACATTACCCTTGTTATACGGAGCGATTCTCACAAACATATTATACGGAACGGGGGTGTAACCTCCCTAAATGTTTTATAGCAAGTTCCCCTGACCTCCGTATGTGCTACCAATGGGTAGGTATATGTCCCATCTTTTCATTGATACCAAAATCAAGGTCATCTGTAAATATATGACGCCACTGTGATGTCATAATTACGTGCAAAAAATATAGGCAAAAGTCAACATTTTCAAAAACATCGTAGGAATTTCAAAAGAGCGGTTTCAGTGACCAATCTTTAAAAGAGTGAGAATTTTCAATCCCTTAAAAATGAATTATAACTCTATAAGAGTGACATTTCACTCTTTAAGAGTTAAACCCCGTTCGATTTCACTCAAAAAGAGTGAAATGTCACTCTTTTGGAGTGAAAAAAAAATCACTCTAAGAAAGAGTGACTGTTCACTTTTTTCATTTTAAGAGTGTATACTTAATACATTGGCAAATGTATTAAGATGCTTACACGACGACAAGTTTATTGTCTAGCATCTACTCAAATATTTGTACAATAAAACGACTAGATCATTGAGTGAACTTTCATTTTTTTTTGAAGATTTATTTTTATCCCTTCAATATCATTTAGAGTAAACTATTCATAATGATATATGGTTCACTCTTTCTTAGAGTGAATTACTTTCACTCTTTCTTGAGAGTGAACTTCACTCTAAAAGATTGGTCACTCATATGGTTCTTTCTAAGAGTGAAATTTCACTCTTTTAGAGTGGGTTTTCACTGTTTTACAATAAGAGTGTACATTTAAATCAGCATTTAAAACATTTCTTTCAGCTTTTATGGGTTCCATTTTTGGTTGCTGAGTTACAGAGAAAAATTGTTTTTCCAATTATGAAGGGTTAATACCAGCCATAAGTTGATTTTAAAAACTTGAATATCGATTCCGCAATTAATCAATTACGTTTCGAGTGAAATTTAGACAAATTGCATAACAATATATGAACAATGTGACAGGGTTTACTTTGATCAACCAATTTACAATATACAGACGTTTGAATTTCAGTTTACACTTTAAAGTACACAATATTTGATCAGCACTTTTAAAAACTTTAAGTTATGTGTAAATATCATGTAATTCGTTATAGGAATCTATGCCCAGGAGTTGATAGGACCGACTCATGAAATCCAGGCTGTCTTGGCTGGTACCGATCACACACTCACGTGCAGGTAAGGAGATGGTGGGACAGGAGGGAGTGTTCTTTTCATGGATGGATTTATGCCGATATTTATTAATGGAGTAAAACAAACAAATGATGCAACAACTCCTAAATACATAAATTTCAACTCGGATCCGGATAACCCGTTTGACATAGTGATCACTAGTATGGCAGTGGCAGATGAAGGAACATATGTTTGTCAAAATCCTTTTTACGCTCTCTCTATTTCTGCTACAAGGACTGTGGAAGGTATGTTTGATTGATTTTGTAAACAGTAGTTTCAAAATAGTATATTTTAAAGCAATTTGAATCAACATTTTTACACCGGAAAAGGACAATAAACTCCCATTTCTTGACACCTTAGTCACTAAGAACAGTGACGGTTCAGTTAAAGTATCAGTATATCGCAAAGCAACACATACTGATCAATACTTGGATTTCCAATCACATCACCCCCTGGAACATAAAGTTAGTGTGGTTCGTACTCTTATGCACAGAGCCGAAACCACTGTCACTGAACCAGGTGATTTACAAACAGAGAAAGCACATATAAAATCAGCACTTAAGGAATGTGGTTATCAGGACTGGATTTTCGCAAATAGTGTAAGAAAAAAGACTGTTTCGTCCGACACCCCGCCGGGGGATGCCTCGCGTAGAAGGATTTATGCCAGCCTGCCTTATATCAAAGGTATTTCGGACAAAATCCGCAGGGCTTTTACCAAAGCAGGTGTTTCTTCGTCATTCAAGCCTCACTTAACTTTAAGACAACTTTTGGTGGCTCCGAAAGACAAACCCCCCCAAGACCAAATTTCTGGGACAGTCTATTGTCTTGAATGTGAGGACTGCCATAAGACATACATTGGTGAATCTGCCAGACCCCTTGGTAAGCGGATTAAGGAACATATTACGACCAGATCATCCTCTACATCCGCAGTGTCTGAACACCTCAAGACAGAAAAACACCATTTTGACCCCAAAAACGTCAAAGTTCTTGCCAGGGAATCAAAAGACTTTTCAAGGAAAATCTTGGAAGCTATTTACATCAAGCAAAGGAAGCCCGCCCTCAACAGAGACAAGGGGGTGGAACTGGATCCCGTTTGGGATCCGATTTTAACATCATAACTGTATCTGGTAACTTCCGGTCGGAAGTTACGTCATCATCAGCGTTTCCAGAGACGATCAGAAATCATTACATCTCTCATTGCTGACGACGCCAGATGGTATCTGTGCGAAAGGCCTCCAAACGAGGTTAGTAAATTGTGATGCAGAAGTTTCAACCTTCATTTGTATATATTATCACCATCACGTATGAGCCTTTTTCCTTATATAACATTTTTACAGTTAATTTTGATTCAGTAACACACCATCATGATCATTAAACATGTTAAAGTAAATTCAGAAAAAAGTGGAACCTATGTTATTTTTTGATTTGTATGTGTGTGTGTTTTTCACAATACTACAATTTTCAATTGATGTACAAGATCGAGCATTAATGAGCAGCTTTTACCTATTGTGATTAGCACGTGCTCTCAAAGCTTTGGAAAAAGCCCGATATCGACAGATTATATTGATGCTGATTTCTTGATTAATTTCATTCTGTTTTAATGCTAGCTTTTATTTTTTGTCAGTTATCAAGATGCATTTTAATCTCTAATAATGCTTGTCAAAGGATAATCTCTTACCAAATACATCACAATTAACCAGTGGCGTAACTCCTATGGGCTCGGGGTGGGCAAACCCGCGGGCACCCGTGTTAGGGGGCACCCTGAATTGACCACACGAAAAAATGGAGGGGGAAAGGGGAGAGCAAAAAAGAACAAGGGCAAGAAAATTCTATATTTAGGGGCACCTTTATAAAACTGCCCACGGGCACCCGGTACCAAAGTTACTCCACTGAATTAACAAGTCCATGCTTTTTAGATGTCCCGACTATGGTTTGCCTTTTTGCGACATCCTTCGGAAGCATAATTTCCAGATATAAAATCGGTAGATATCATCAACACATCGCCAAGATATCAAAACATTTTTCTTAAACCTCGAATTTTTGACTAACCACTTTAGCTTTCGTCTTGAGATGCATTGGCAACTCAAATTAGAGGTCGGTGACCTTTTGGACATTTGACCTCAAACTCTAATCGAGTCGAAGACTGTCCCTGCTACTGATCTTAAAGACAATCAGCATGGAGTGAAATATATAACACGTTACCTATGGAAAACTTTCCACCCTAACAATTCAAACAATGGTCTTTTCTTTATTTTGGACCAACATTCAACAATCCTCGTCTATGGCTATGAATCCTGGATCTGTCATATCGCAGAATATGGAATGTAAAATGTCTTCATAACATGTTGCTATAGCATAATTTGTGATATTATGAGGACAGCTCATGTATCGGACTCATCATATCATACTCCATGGCCAACCCATTATGAGTGAGGTGCAGGATTTGATAAAATGTTCCCCGTCAATGGCAATACTCCATTTTTTTTCAAGAACGGAGCAATTCTACCAATAGATACAATACTGCACCTTGCTTGATGCCCTTCATCGCTTGTTCATTGTGTGAGGAAACAAGTTGTCTCGAGCATGTCTCTACTTGTATTAATTTCTACATCTTTCAAAACCTGCTTATGTATGAATCTCTAACTAAAAAAACATTGAATAGATGTTAAGACTGTCAAAATCATCTGAAAAAGCAGTCCTGACAAAATGTTTTCCTATTCCACTTTGCGCAGTGAGTTTACGTCTTCAATATTCCATTTTAAAGCAGTCTAATGCAGTGGCGTAGCCAGAGGGATTGCCAGGGTGATAGAGGTCATCGGTCGGTGGGAAGAGATGCATCTGTCGGCAAATTTGTACCACTGTCTGAAATTTGAAGTTGAAGAGAACTTTTTCGTGTTATTTTGATCAATGTCAGTTTGGAGTAAAATAATAATAATAATAATAATAATAAAAAAATCTTTATTTCTTCACGGTTAAAACATGTTCAAAAATTGTTCTTCCACATGTCCGTGGATAATATACAAATTTTAAATTTTAAAATACACAGATAAGAATTAGAATATACACCTCTCTGGAATATACATATTATAATCAACAACATAGCACAATATAATTACTAAGATTCCAACAGCAAAAGATTAAAAACATGAAAACAGGTTATAATACCAAAGCACCATAAATGAATATTCAGGGAAAATGAAAATTAGAAATGGATTTTATATACAACCACATTATACTTATATTCAGAACAGTAAAATTGAAGAACACGACTTTTATAAATTGCACAATAAACAATAAATTGCATAATAAACAACTATACCAGAGTAAAATAAACACATATATAATTGTAAAAGAAATAATTTTTAAAACACAACACTATATATCATATATACATCACCTAAAACATGTATCTTTTAAAATCCACACATATTATTATATACAACTGTGGATTGTTTTTAAAATAGGTATTGCATTATTGCCAAGTATGCTACATCTGATCATTGCACGGTGATAATTATACATGATAGAAAATTGCTATAACATCCAATTAAGCATTGCTGTTCAATTGCTTATAGACATGTTTAAAATGCTTTACGTTCCGTGCACTTTTGAGTTGATCATCAAGGGCATTCCATTTTACTGCACCACGGTAACCTAGACTTCTTTTTTTATAATTTGTGTTTGGTTTTGGAATAGCCAATTTTTTAAAACCACGAAGCTCGTATCTTTCATTGTTTCTTAAATTAAAGCGATTACATAAATATGGTGCAGTATTATCGTTAAAAATATTGTACATCATAACACAATCATGAAATTCACACCTCTTCTTTATATTATCCCACTTAAGTTCAAGTAGTGCTTGAGTGCTGGAGTCGGACCATTTAGCACCGGTAATAGTTTTTGCCGCCCGACTTTGTAATTTTTGAATTAAATCTAAATCATTTTCATTACAAGTTGACCATATAATGTCACAATAATCCATATGTGGAGATACAATGCTTTTAAAAACGAGAGATAATGTTTTTGTAGGTAGTAAACCTTTACATTTTTTTAACATATACAGACCAGGGAGAATTTTCTTCTTTATATTATACACTTGATCATGCCATGACAAACTTTCATCGACTATTATTCCAAGATGCTTACAACTTTTTACTCTCTTAATATCAACACCATTTATATTTATAGGAATATCAAGATCTTTGATGTAAGCAAGACGTTGTCTGGAACCTATAATCATAAATTCTGTTTTTGATATGTTTAAACTCAGTTTGTTGCGAATAAGCCAATTTTTTAAATTCACAAGATCTTCATTAACAATTTTTGTTAGTTCATCAATGTTGCTGCTTTTTGCGTATAATGCAGTATCATCAGCATACATACTGGTGTTCATTTTATTAATACAATGTGGGAGGTCATTAATATACATAATGAATAGAAGCGGTCCCAAGATCGAGCCTTGTGGGATACCGCACACTATATTTTCTTTGCTAGATTTAAAACCATTTATAACAGTAATCTGACTTCTTCGGCTTAAGTAACTTTGGAACCATTTAATACAATTTTCATTAACATTGAATTTTCTTAGCTTCTTAAGTAATATATCATGATTTACTGTGTCAAAGGCTTTTTTCAAATCAATCATTACTAGACCAATATAATTCCCCCTGTCAATTGCTTCAAACCAATCTTCAGTGATGTTTATTAAGGCTGTGAGTGTTGAATATTGGGGTCTAAAGCCCGATTGATACGTATAAATTAGGTTATTATCATTCACAAATGGATAAATTTGTTCGAAAACAGTTCTTTCAATAATCTTTGAGATGACAGGGAGGATAGAAATCGGTCTGTAATTGCTTGGATCAGTGGGATCACCGCCTTTGTGTATTGGTGAAATCCTAGCGTTTTTCCATAGATCTGGAAAAGTACATGTTCTTAACGACAGATTTATTAGATAGGTAATAGGTTCAACAATAGAAAAGGCACCAGCTTTGAGAAGCTTAGATGGGATGTCGTCAGTTCCAGTTGCCTTTTTATCAGTAAGAGAGGTCAGCTTGTCAAGAACATACCGAGGGCTAACTGGAGCAAATTCAAAGCTTCTACTAGGTTCTGCTATACCGTTGTTGAGCCTATCCCCAGACATATCAACATTATCCAAAACAGGAATGTCTGCTGCTAATTTCGGCCCTATACCGGCAAAAAAGCTGTTCATTATATCAGCTATTTCATTCGCTTCAGTAACATTATCGTTATCATTTCTTAAACAACTTATATTGGTAATATTACATTTACCTGGAATGATATGTCTAATTGTATCCCAGACTTGTTTTGTATTATTACCACTCACCTTGATATTGTCAGTAACAAAGGCTTGTTTACTTCGTCTTATTTCAGTGTTAACCCTATTCTTCAATATTCGGTAGCGGAACCAATTTGTTTAAAAAGCTGTAATGATCGTCACAATATTGGATTCATAACCAAGATTCATAATAAATTGTGACATATAATAAAACAAATATTTTCTGTGCGCTTGTAAACCTTATATTTTTGTGCTTGTCAATTTTCAAAAGCTACATGATAAAACTTGTGTCACCTTTTTAGTCGCAAATATAGGTTGTCGGTCGGCAAAAAATATCGCACCCCACTAATGAACTCTGGCTACACCACTGGTCTAATAAATTATGAAAAGATGCATAAGTATCCAGCGATGACTTGAAGCATCATTACTGTGCAAAAATCCCGTGTGTATAAATATATCACAAATAAATGCTTCCTGTTCATGAAATTTCGGTTCCTTTGATATCATTTGAGCTGTCACAAAATGGTGGTCATACTTCTTTGGTGACAGTGCAGGAAGGAGAACCATCAGAGATCAAGTGTACAGCAATTGGAGCACGACCAGCTGTCACTGTTGAATGGTATCATAAGAAGGTTGGAGGAACGGAAACACAGATCACAGATGGTGTGAATCAAATAGATACACCTAATGGTAATGTGACTGATTCTCTGAGTACACTGACTTATACCGCTACCATGGCTACCAAGGATTACAATGGCGGCTCATTGAGATGTGTGACAACAGTACAGGAAGTTGCAGAACCTAGAGAAGTAGTAGCGTCACTCAATGTGCAATGTAAGGATTGTTAGATTTTTTTAATACTTCAGCACTTATACTCGTTAGTGTAAATATTTTGTTGATGGTTTGTTTTAAAAATGAAGTTTAAAAAGATGTCCATTTAGTTTGTGAGTTATATCCAACAACATAAAAGACTTGAGGGTCACGTGTTTAGACTAAATCTAAAATTTCAAAAGTGGTTTATTTTGTTCAATATTGTTTCAAAATATCCCTCTTGCAAATCTAACTAGACAAATAAATTGTTTTAAATACCTCATATCAGTTGTTTTATAGTAGCAGTCAATACAAAGTCAAAACACATTTAAAAATAGGCAGAAAAAAATAGGGAAAATAATAAGAATTCCCAGCAGAATTTCTGTTGTAAAAGATGATCGCCTTGATCAATTTCAACAAATAAGGTGTAATTTTAAAGCTTAGAAAATGCTGTAAGAGATGAAATATTAATATCAAAATTGATATCATCTGCAAAGTCCCCCCTTTCGAAGTGAGCCATCGCATTTGACAAACTTGTGTTTTTTTCTGTCTTTTTGATTTGTTGTTTTGAAGTCTTTAATCACTGCTGTAATCGTTTATTCTGGATAAAATACCTTCATGATACAAGTTTTTTTTACAGACGTAGGTCTATATACAATACATTTTGTTGAAATAGATTATTTTTTCTGAACCTGTTTTAACAAAAGTGTTTTATGAGGATCAATGAAATAAGGTTAAATTATTATAAATCGTTGATAAATAAAATAAATAAATATTATAAATTCTTATCAATTGTTTTATTTATCAGATATACCATAAGTCAATGTCGTGTATGGAGGCGATACAGTGGCATGCACATCACAAGCAAATCCAGCCGCTACTACAGTCTTCATCATAGTCAATGGCACAGTTGAATACAACCCTACATGTGAGGGTTCAACATGTACTTTGCCATTAGAGGTTGACTATGATACTGATGTCAGATGTAATGCAACAAATCTAATAGGCACAGGGACATCTTCGACCGTTGCTGTACCAGGTGGGTTTAATAATTCAGTGTGACATGGGGCGGGGTAGTGTAGTGGTTAGCAATCTCGCCTTGCACGCATTGGGCCCGGGTTCGTTTCCCGATGAGGGTTGCCTTGCCTGAATGGAATCTCGAGCAGGGGTCAGATATTCGATCTTCTTGAAGTATTTAGAGTTGGGTGAATATTTCATGAGAGATTGTCGTCCTTCGGAGGGGACGTAAAGCCGTCGGTCCCATGTACAGAAGAGTTATACCTGTACATGTAATCGCAGTCAGTATCGTAAAGAGTAGGGTATTCTACCCCTGATTGTTCCCAACCCCGTTCTGGTCATTGTAGGGGTACCCCTTGTAGAGTGTTTATCACTGTTGTGTATAACCGTGAGGATCACTCCACTAAAGTTTAATAAAATAAAACAAGACGCCGTATAATGCTATATTTTGTTCAACAAACTCTATTTGTATATACCACATTATAGAGATTGTCAAATAGTCGTAGTAAACAATTGCAGTTCACAATACATAAATTTATTTAGGTGATCCGAGTTAGTATTTAGCCGTGCTGCGCACATTGACCTACGATGTGGTGGTTGTGGACATATTGTACGGCAAGCAACATGTCCTATTGTGCAGCGTCAGTGTAAAATTACGTGGAAGTCTATGGGAAACGACACTGATGCTCAACATTGCACACAAAATACTGATGGTCAGTGTGAACGTTATGTTGAGTGTAGCATGTCATGCGTCAATGTAGAGATCCCACACTGCTCACACATAGATCACGTTGACGGACAACCTTTTCTTTCACACTGATCAACATGTATGTAGGTTACACTGTTGACCGTTCTCACTTCCTACATTGATTTACACATAGGGCTCTCAAAATTACACTGACAAACACTGGACCATTGCATACACCCTTTACACTGACTAACTCTATTGCCATTACTGGCGTACATTATATGTATTGAGTCCACACTGGACGACTTAGGCATAAATGTAGGCCTATATATTAAATTACATTGACGAACATGGTTCGTATAATTTAATTTAGGCCACAATGGCGATACAAAACCGGTAGATGGGTCTCATACGGCATGATTGAAGCCCGGGTTGAAGATTTGACACTGTTTTCAATACTAAAAGTTGAAAATAAACCTCATGAATGTTTAAATATATCATTCCCTAGGTAAATATATCTGTAAAGTAAGATGTTTTGACTTATAAACATGTTACTTGTACGGCAAGCCATATGTCCTATATTGCCCGTTAACGTTAAACGTAGCGTCAGTGTGGACTTGGTCAGTGTGAATGGACGGTCAGTGTGGAATTGTCACACTGACGCTTGCATCTTTTCACACTGTTGACTATATTCAATTCAATCGACACTGACCACTGCTGTCTACACTGCTTGCTCATACTTCACACTGAACCGGCGACGATTTCACACTGAACCAACAATATCTAACACTGCTTGCTCATACTTCACATTGAACCGGCGAAAATTCCACACTGAACAACAGTATCAACAGTTAACACAATGCTGCTGCTCGCTCATATGAATCGCTTCCATTTCACACTGACCGCCTGCTATATGCCTGCTTCTTCACATGGATTATCAACCTCTAGCTAGCTATGTGAATGTATTTACCCGGTGTATTTACCAACTGGGCTTTTATTAATTTATGAATCTGGCTTTACCAATATTATAAGGTAACTGCAAACCCCACTGAAACATGTGAAAGAGTCTCCTTCCTCTTATACATCTGCTCTTGACTCCTCTTTCTTTTCTTTCTTCCCTTTCCCTCTCTTTCCCTTTTCGTCATGTTCTTCCAGGCTTTGGGCCCACACCATCAGCTAACAGTAATGAGCCAAAGTTTGCCAGGGGGGCTGGCACACCTCTGATTGGTTAATTTGGCACCCACATTAATTTATAGCATGCCTAACTCATACATACTGTGAATCAAGTTAAAATGGCAAAATACTTGGACAAAATCGGCTTAAAATTCCATCTTTGTGACTTCAAGATACAAATAACATCATCAAAAGATCATACTTTACAGATATATTTACCTAGTGAATGATATATTTAAACATTCCTCGGGTTTACTTTCAACTTTTAATATTGAAAACAGTGTCAAGTCTCCAACCATGCCGTATGAGACCCGTCTACTGGTTTTGTATCGCCATTGTGGTCTAAATGGACTTAAAGAATGATGTTCGTCAATGTAATTTAATATATAGGCCTAGTTAGGCCTACGTCGTTCAGTGTGGACTCAATACATACATGTACGCCAGTAATGCTGGCAATTGAGGTCGTCAGTGGATGTATAGCCTATGCAATGGTCCACCGTCATCAGTAAACATGGTAAATATTTTGTGCCAATGCAATGTTCGTCAGTGTATTAAAAATTTGAGAGCCCAGAAATGAGAACGGTCAACAGTGTAACTTGCATGTAATACATGCTATTCAGTGTGAAGGAAAAGGTTGTCCGTCAACGTGATCTATGTGTGAGCAGTGTGGGGTCTCTACATTGACGCGCGACATGCTACACTGAACACAAGTTTCACATTGACCAACAGCATTTTGAGTGCGATGTTGAGCAACAGTGTGATTTCCCATAGACTTCCACGTAATTTTACACTGACGCTTCACAATAGGACATATGGCTTGCCGTATACTTGTATCGTGAAGTCACAAAGATGGAATTTGTAGCCGATTTTGTCGAAGTATTTTGCAATTTTAACTTGATTCACAGCATGTATGAGTTAGGCAGGCTATGAATTAATTTATAAAACCAGCTTTTTGTTAAACCAAATTCAGAGGCGTAGCCAGAAGGGGAAGAGTGCCAAATAAAGATTTAAGACATAAGATTTATTTCTTCCACGAATGCAAAGTTACAGATTAAACACATCTACATGTTTAAATACTAAACATTATTAAACTGTAAGTACAACATTGTGGAGGAGAACTGAGAAGTAAGCATAAAGCCTGTCAAGTTC
>JXSR01S012852.1:0-13851 GCA_000969725.1 Ophiothrix spiculata
CTCAGGTGTCAATAGCTCTCAGTATTCATCTCGACTCAGGTGTCAATAGCTCTCAGTATTCATCTCGACTCAGGTGTCAAGTGGAATTTTTCATTGCTGAGAAGGTAACTGGCAGGTCTGGTAACTGGTTCACTGTGAAGGATGCGTGCACAGTGGAGCTTTGAAAGATAGATATACACTCCAACCTTTGTACATGTCTCTTTTATCTAAGTTAACATATGTTGCCCAATTCATCCGATATATTTTGTTTTATTTCAGCATGTCCTGATGGTTTCTATGGGCTTGGCTGTCAGCATATATGTTCCTGTGGAAATGGAGCCAGATGTGACCCTACGGATGGATCCTGTGCATGTGCACCTGGTTATGCAGGGGAAAACTGCCAACAAGGTAAAGGGTTTTTTACTTATACTTATATCCAATTGAAAAAATCACATTAAAGGCCATGGTGATATTTTCATGGATAAGACCTAAGGCCGATTTCACTAACATTTAGCGATGGTCGCTAACCCCGTTTTGATCTCTAACTCCAAAATTGATTGCTAAATAGCGGGTACCGGCTAAATGTTAGTGAAATCGGCCCCTGATCTTCAGACTGCCTCTCCAAAGATGAAGTATTTGAAACTGGTTAAGTGTCTCACAAGGAAGATGGACCTTGTGAAGGACATTTACATAGTAGGGAGTAATTCCTGTACGGGTTATCTTCCTGCAGGTATGATCAATATATTCAACATGAGTTTTTGTGAAGAAGAGAACGAGCTGACTATTAAGAAGGGAAAAAGAAAGAAGGAAAAAGAAAAAACGAGAGCATAATTATTATAGCGCTGTTCAATGTATTCAGATTCTAACTGTCATCATTCATCATCACTGAATGTTTAAATGGCTTTGCTGCCAAAGATAGATAATTCTCAGGCAGGTATTCCTCCCTACAGAATCACGAAATAAGTACCTCACATCTTAAGCAATTTCCTCCTCACACTAACAGAGTGCATTCTTATCAGCAGTTAAATGCTATCTTCTTTCCTGTTGTATCTGAACGGTGGCACCTTTGCTTGTGGTATTGTACAGGGTACCACAATAACATACATTAATGCGGAACACGTGATGTGGGAAATCCAGTCAAATAATGAAACCTGTATGTTACTTATTATGATGTACACAGGGGGGTGGGCCCCCGGGGGGAGGGGGGTACTCCAAATTTTTTTGTTAGTTATGTGATATCCGCGATATCCAACATAGGGTCTTGCGGAACTGATTTTTGGTCAAAAATAGGGTCTATGGAACGGACCTTTTTTCCCGAATTGAGGTCTCAGGAACTGCTTTTTGCCATAAAAATACAACTTTTTGAGCTGAAAATTGCTCAAAATTAGATTGAAAACTTAATATAACACAATTTTGAGTCATTTTTTGGGGTCTTCGGAACTGAAGTAATCATGAAATAAGCATCTTAGGAAGCGGAAGAGGAGGCTTGTAAAGGGGGTCTTGAGGGTGGCACATACCCGTATCTTCAGTAAATGTGAGTGACCCCAGGTATATACGTCAGCAAAATTTGACCTGGAAGAGTCCTATGAAATAAGTATATGTAGGTCACAACATGTGATGAGTTTTACCAGGTCCATCACAATTTAAGAGCGAAGCTTCCTCAAATGAGAATGGGTGAATAAATAAGGGCACTTTTGTCAAAAAGTTCTGGTACATGCCAAAATACAGCTGTACCCCTTCCCTGATGTACCATCATCTAACACACACCTTCCCTGATGTATTAGGGTCAAAAATCTGGTAAGTATATAGGAAACACAGGAAATTTTTTGAAGTGTCAAGGCATTTGTGAATTTTAAAGAAAAGTTCACTAGTCTTTAAATGCAAAGAGCAAACAAGTTTATAGGATTTGAGTTAGTGTTAATTCATGAGAGTGGTAATCAAGCAATTTGATGCTGTCTACTGTCAATGATTCAGGAGAATTAAGTTGGCCTTATCTAGATTTGTAAATGTTTTACAATTAGGCCAAAAAAAATAATAGTTGTGTTGCCCTCACATGCCCAAAGTGGTGGAGACGGCCAGGTTGGATTTTTTTCTTTCTTTCTTTTTTTTTTTTAATAACCATTACAGATGCCATGTGTAACAGAAACAGGGTCATAAAAAAAAGTTTTTCTTCTCTTAAACTTCGCCAATATATACATTTTGGAACATTTTCGCGGCTGGAAATCAGGCAAAACTCAAGAAATATTAAAAATCAAGAATTTTGGTGGGGAAAAAAAACGGGTCGGGATTTTCCACAATTTCGACCAGGCCGGCGGAGGGCAACACAACATTTTTTTTTTGGCCTTATGTTAAATGTGAATAATAATGTCTGGGTTTTATTTTATAGACAAATTTAAATCTCTTAACTAATCATGAACAAGTGATGAGGGGATGTTCCTGCCTCTTTTTAAAATCACCTTTAGTGTTCATTGACCTATAGGTATGCATTTACATTTTAGGGACATTAATCATCTAACATAATTATATACACCAAAGCGTTCAGTTGCATTTATTACTCAGGGATATCAGTGACAAAATCTTTAAAAGCTTTAAAAGTTGCATGAAACCCTGAACAATTCTGCTATTAAATTTACAATGTTACAAAATGTTCCTTTCAGTTATGCCAATAATTGTCCTTTTATCATCTCAATCATTTAGTGAAATTATGTTAATTGTTTTTGCTAGATAATTACTATACAATTACTATACACTTAGCTGAACTGTCAAGCTTTCGTCAGGAGTAGCTCTGACTTCTTCAGGACAAACATTATTATAAAGACATGTGGGCCGTCACTTCCCACTGATGACTCGCATGAGCCATTCATTGAACATGCCAACAGTGAAAAAGCAGATCACTTCTTTGAGATTGTGGTGGCTCTGAAAAGAGCCTTTCTGAAGGCTGCCCCTTGCCGACAGATTCACACAAAAGTAGGTTGCCCCTAACCTCTAATGTGTTGTTCTTATGAGATATTCGTGGATCTTAAAAAGAGTCCTCCTGAAGGCTGCCCCTTGCCAACAGTTATTTGCACAAAAGTAGGATGCCCCTATACCTCTAATGTGTGTACAAATGATAGGCTGCCCCTTGCCTATTAAGTCTCCAACAGAACAATCTTGCAATGTGCTGATAGTGCATTGAAATGTTAGGGAAATTAGGCTTTGGTAGGTGTGGAGACAATCCCGGGGGTGGGAGGGATACTCAATTTTGGTTTTGGTAGGGGTGTGCTGCTGGGAAATTTGAAGTACCACCCATGTATATACCAATATTTAAGAAAAAGGGACCCATCCATATACCAAATTCCCAAAATTTTGAGTCGAGTTTGTACACAAAATGAAATTTTCCCCGAAAATTAACGCTGATTTGGCGAAAATTTTCTGATTTTTGTTTGAAATGAAGAAAAAAATCCAAAATGTTAGAAAATTTTGGAAAACAGACCCATCAAATTCCCACTTTTTGCAAAGAAAAAGGACCCATTGAAATACTAGACAGCCTGATTTTGCTACCCAAGTTTGCGGCACATCCCCGTAATCACTTTTGTACTAAGTACCCCCCCCCGGGAGACAATTTACTTCCATGTATATTTCTGGAGTAGAGATTGTGTCTACATGATGGCGCATCAACAGTATCAACCAGATGTTGATTCACCCTGCGTGTTCAACTGCGCGTATGTGTTTGCGCATCCCAGGAATCTACATGGATGTACATTCCCAGCTCTTGTGTAGTTTGCCCTAATATAAACTCTGTCCTCTGTGCTCATTAGGCTCTGTGCCACACACTACAACCAAAACACTGACTTACCTTTCTTCCATGTAACTTTTTATTTTTCCAGAGTGTCCAGAAGGTTGGTATGGACAGGACTGTCTGCGTCAATGTGACTGTATGAATGGAGCTGAATGCGACAGGAAAACAGGACGTTGTATCTGCAGCAACGGATGGAGAGGAATCAGATGCGCTCAAAGTAAGTCTGACCATCGCAGCTTTGTTTGTTTGTTTCGTGATGAGCACCAAATTTTTGCCTTGCTAATGCTAGCAATGTACTTTACTATAGCTGCACAGTTGATTAGATAGAAACAGGTCCCGCATTCAAATTCAGGTGGAAGCCACCCAATTTTTGTCACCTGAATTTCTGAGGAGTTTTTTACTGAAACAGATAAATCAAGTTATGTTTGCACTCCATTTGGCAACCTCCATAAACATACGGTGCAAATCACACTGTAGCTATGACAATAACGATACTGATTAACTCAAGTAGGTCTATTGCTTTGCATGCAATCAAACACTGGACATTAATGAACCATCTGGTTTTATCATTGTGTTTAATAAATATTTTATCATTATGAAGCATGGCCGAGCGGTTAGGGTGCTCGACTCATAATACAGAGATTGATGGATCGAGCCTCTGTCAGACCTCCTCGTTTCCTTGGGCAAGAAACTCTAATTGCTCCGTGGTTTGGATGTCACGTTCAGCCGTCGGTCCCACTGTTCTAAATATTCCAATTGGGACGATGCAAGAGTGTAAACAATCCTGGTAAATTGAATTATTGCTAGTGTGACTTGAGCTTTAGTTTTACCTGTAAGACATGCAAGTGGCTTGTGACTTCTGCTGATTCACTTTATTTTTCCGACCAAAAGAAAAATGGAAATTACTTGACAAATTGAAATATCCTCCAACAAATCATTTACTAAGGTAACACAATATTCCAAAACATTTCACATAAATTTCACTTCCATTCCACATATAAACCTCAATTGGGAACGACAGTTTTATGGAAATTATGTATTAGGCCTAACTTGAAGTCTAACATTTTATTGAACATTAAATAAAATTGTAGATATATCTATAAACACAATATTCAAATTGCAATGAATAAATTTCATTACCGTCCCAGGTAGTATGAACTCATTTTTATTTTGTAACTGACAGTCATCTGGAAATTATTTATTAATTTGGAGTGCAGATGGGATAAAACAGTAAATTACATATTAGTAATCATCTTCAATAAGATCACCTTTTAAAGCCACATGAACACATTTTACATCTCATTATTATTGTAATGCTTGTGTAGGGACATAGCAATGTGATGCATTTGTTAGCTCCTACACCTTGGTCATTTTTGAATATCTACAAAGCCACTAACAGAACAAATTTCGAAGATCAGCGATTTAGTAAATGTTAAAATTAGGCTTATTTTATTCAAAAACTGACACCAAATGACCCTGTTTTTCGCTTTTGCCAACAAATCGCTCGGAATGACCCAGTTTTTTGACCCTCTACACCGAATGACCCCCTATTTTTTAATGTATTTCTCACCTATTGCCCCTACATTTCATATTTGAGTGCCCCCTGGGATTTTTACTAAAATCAAGAGGGATACAGAGAACACCACATTGGGTTATTGGTGAGCAAATGAACAGCTTGTTTTGTCCCATGAAAAATGAAATTAAAGATAATTCTAGAAGTATTACATGAAAATAAGATATTTTACATTGGCTGTATTGATTATGGCTATTTGGACGTTTGTCTAATTCAAGATGTGTAAAATTGTCAGAGAGTAAAATCCTCGACCAATTCATATATGGGAGATAAAATAATGTTTTTGGACTTGACTACAAGCTTTTACAGATCTGTTTTGTAGTACCTATTCATCATAACTACACACAACATGGTACATGTATTAGTGTCATTATAAAGTGGATCAGGATATTTCAAAATAGATTCATTTGTCGTAGGATTGTGTTCAAATTATAGATGATTTTGCGTGACAAATCCAGAACTTATACTCATGACTTTAGCTTTCGCCATCTTGGCTGATATGGATTGATCACAAGTGACTTGGTCCACTGCAATTCCCAGGAAACTTGGTAGTAGTCTCTTTACCAGGTCGCTGATGTTTTGCAATAAGCAGTGTGTCATACATGTGATCTAGAGTGTATCCTTCATCGCGGTTAAATGTTTTGGCCCCCTTCTTGCGTATTGTATGGCTTCCCGAATTTTCCTTGCATATGTATTCGAGTCTCTATCGATGATTTTTGCTTTGTCCCATTCTATTATGTGATTCTCCATAGAGCTCCATAGCCACATGGTCTGTAATGGCCGATTTATGCTGTTCACCTGTGAATGCATTTCTATGTGCTCTGGTGAATTTTTTGTTGGCGATCTTTTCAACGTCTTTCAATGCAAGGAAAACCGCGATGAAGGATACACTCTAGATCACATGTATGACACACTGCTTATTGCAAAACATCAGCGACCTGGTAAAGAGACTACTACCAAGTTTCCCGGGAAGTGCAGTGGACTAAGTCTCTTGTGATCAATCCATCAGCCAAAATGGCGAAAGCTAAAGTCGTGAGTATAAGTTCTGGATTTGTCACGCAAAATCATCTATAAGGATATTACAAGAACATGAAATCAAGATGCTTCAAATCTTAATTCAATGATATAATTTCCTGATCCACCAAGATCAAATCACCCATCTCTAGATCATGTTTCAGGGTTTCATGGTTTTAGAATGAGTCTGAATGTGTATCACCCTGGATATGCAGAAATAAGAGTTAATTTAGGTTGTGAAAATGTTAATGCAATTTATGAATTTATAGAAAGTCACTGCCAAATGACTTGCACAAAATAGTTACCAGAAGAAATCTTACTTGGTTGAATTATGAATTATGAAAAAAAGACATGTTAAAGGCAATTTGCTAGTATGTGCTTTTTCAATTATTATAGTATGGTTCAAGATTCTAGATTCAAGTTTATTAGAAAATAGCAGCAAAGCAAATGCGCTTTGATTTTGAAGGTAAGTTGAAATTAACTCAAGTTTAATTTTTGAGTGCCCTATCAAGGACACGGTAAAGTTAACATGAATTCAAGGCAACTAAGAATGACAAGTGTTTACTCGTGTGAAGTTTTTTACAGCGATTCACTCATGCGACTTAACTTGTTTTTTAGCAAGTTAAAAAACTTGATAAAAGATTACTTTTTAAAAGATGTCTAAAGTTCACACAGCCAATTTTGAATTTGATATAACTTGAATACGACTTAAGATGACTTTTTTTGGTGTTTCTGAACGGGGTATTACCGTATATTGCTTATTATAAACATAAGAAGAAAAACATCATTATAGTTTTATTTTGCTACTGGTTCAGAAAGTACAGTAAGAAAATACTTATAAGCTACTAGTATTGATTACCAGTATGAAATAAATTTTAATATTTTGGATATGTTTCAAAAGAAGAAGAATTATAAAATCTTTCATCAAGATACTAAAACTTGTCAACACTCAACACATCAATGTAGGTCAGCACCTGCTACTTTATGACTGTGTTTCATTTGATTATTTCCTATTATAGTTAATTTATGTAACTGGGGATAGGGTGTTACTCATCAAAATAATATGGATTTGGATCTCACACCACCTTCCTTAGCTGCTATAATGCAATATTTGTGAAAACCTCGTCAATCCGAACCCCACTAGTTCAAAATCTAACCCTAAACCCCACTTAAACCCTAAACCTAAGCCTAACATTATCCCAACCATAGTTGGGTCTTTTACTGGTTTTTTTTAAAGTCCCCCCACCCCTTACAATATTCTACTGCAACTCTGCAAAACAATATTTTCATCTATGAGATGGTATTGAAAAGAAGCAAATGTCCACTTTTAATACAAAACAAAAGGGTCGGTTTTAAGTTCAAACAGCTTATTTTTGTTTACAAGAAATCCATTAGGCCTATTGGATAAAAGAAACCCTATGATCTTGGTGTCAGCATCTCGCCAGATAAAATCATAGAGATTTTGAGCAAAGAGGGCTAGAACGATGTTAATGAACATTTAATTTAGTGCAGGGAATATTTCAATTTCAATTAAATATATGTCATTTAGTAGTCAAATCTCAGTTTTGATTGTCCCACACACTGAACCAACACTGGTTGTATTGCACATCCCCATATAAATCTTTAGTAGCTTTAAAATTGAATATTACATGTGATAATTAATGATGACAATAGTTAAACTTGAATTCAAAAACTGTCAAATAAATTTAGACATGAAACACAAGTGTTTTCAATGAATGTGATACATTAGTGAAAAGTTCAATGCTATATCTTATAAAATAAGCAATTAAAGTAAAATCAATGTTACCCTTTTCCCAGGTTTTGCTTTTAATGTAGTTATGTAATCTTAATGATTGATTCAGTGATTTCATAGCTAGCAGAATTTACATTGACCTGAAGTGATAATAGATTCCTTAGATAATCATCGTTATTATTATCATCATTGACTAAAACAAAACAAAACAAACAAATTGAAACATATAAAATAAAAAGGAGGTCAGTTAAGGATGATTCACTCATACTTTAAACTGATGATGAAATTATATCAAATGTGATGGCTCACCCCGAAAGGGAGGGACAGATGATATCAATTTTGATTTTATCATTTCATCTGTTATAACATTTTCTAAGCTTTAAAATGACACCTAACTTGAAATTGATCAAGGCAATCAAATTTTACAACATCAAATCTGCTGGAAATTCTTATTATTTTCTTTATTTTTTGATGCCTATTTTCACAAAGTTTCTTGAAAAGCGTTCTGTTAATTGCTTTCTGACTTGTGAGGTTTCAAGCTGAACGAGAGACTGGAAGAGAAAACCAAAAAAAGCAGATACCATTGCCCTAAACTAGTTTGATTAACTTTTCTGTAACTATAATAACAATGATGAACACGATTGAATTTTCCTAGACTAGAATAAACTTCGGAAAAGGACAAAATATGTGTTGACATGAATTTTAAACTGGGCAACCACACAACATAATTGACAGTCAGTGAAAAAATCACTGACCATCCAGGATTCGAACCGGGGACCTTGGCATTACTAGCGCCACGCTCTACCAATTGAGCTAATGAGTCAGATGGGGAAGAGCGGTCGATCTTATATCTACAGGCCTTCAGTTCTAACCCTGTTCCGCTCTTCCCCATCTGACTCATTAGCTCAGTTGGTAGAGCGTGGCGCTAGTAATGCCAAGGTCCCAGGTTCGAATCCTGGATGGTCAGTGATTTTTTCGCTGACTGTCAATTATGTTGTGTGGTTGCCCAGTTTAAAATTCATGTCAAAATATATTTCACCGCACGTTTAAACCTATTCAATGACAAAATATGTGTTCAAGTTTGTTTTATGACATCTTATTAATTGATTGCCACAATGAACATTTCCTTTGCAATTGTATAATGTTTGACATGTGTGCATAAAAATCATTTTGATTTTCTTTCATGATTGTTGAATGTTCCCAAATGTTAGATAAAGAATTCCAATAATAGATATGTTTAAATATTTTTAATTATCTCTTCCTTTACAATTGCAAAAAAACTGGCAAGTAATAATGAAAATAACATGATTTCAACAGACTTTGTGATTTTAATGTTTCCTTGAATTTTTATATAATGTTCATTTTATTCAGATTATGTAATTTTAATTTTGTCATGGTTTCCTGAGCCAAATGGATGACTTCCTATTCTCAAGCCTGCTTTATTTCAATTTGTCATGAATGTTAATTTTTTTTTATAAATGGTTGACAAAATGACTTGATTTCACTCCAGGGCTCTATTTCATAAAGATTTAAGAATATTCTTAAGTTGGCCTACAGAGCAATAATCATTCCTAAATCCACACATATTTTAGACTTTGAGAACAAAGAGTTCCATTTCCAAAAGCAATTTTGGATGATAAATGTTGAATTATTATCAGTTGCTGTAATTCCCATTCCAAATTTGTTAAGAAAATTTAAAATGAAACAGAAAAGTTCCTATCTTTATTTAAAATGTTCTTAACTTTAGGTCTGATCTTAATTCGACTATATTAGGTCAAAGGTCAATTACCCACAACTTCATCTGTATAGGACAATGGCAGAAATGTTTGAACTATTCAAATATATTGGGCTTAGGTTGGGAAATTTGATAACTTCCAAATTGAAATTGTTCAAAAATGTCTTGTTCTGAAGTTACTTTACAAAATTATACTTAAGAATGTTCCTAAATGGCTTTATGAAATAGAGCCCAGGAGGATTTAAGAGAAGTTATTGAAGTGTTTGTGTGATGTACATGTATGACTTATATGATGCTTGTGACAGTAAAAGTAAGACAGATGATTTGTATGTTTCCTGAAATAAAACCATGTAGCATCATCACACATTATATGCACAAAGATTTAGACACGGAATAAAGTTTAGATCTGGGCCGAGCCAAATTTTAGTCACTAGAAATATGCTGAATAATGTTTGTTTTTGGTTAATAAAAACAGATATCGTCAGTGTATATTTTGATGTTTATAAGCTTTTGCTCAGAGCTGTCCACTACCCTCTGCAGTACAATCAAAAGTGTGCTAGCATGCTGCCTGGGCTCTGGGGTCTGTGGGAGGGGAGATCAAGGGACTAATTCTAGATGTTTATCAAAAACCTCAATTCAAAAGTCAGAGATGCCACTTTTCAGGTTTTAACCTGAAATCAAAAGAAGCTCAAACCATGATTTTAGGTTTTTTATGATCTCTAATTTACATATTTTCATATATTTTTGGCCCTTTTTGAAGTATTTTCAAGAATTGATGGCTTTTTCAGGTTTTTTCAAAGAAATCAGTGGCATCTCTGAACAGTGCCATTATGATATCTGCCATAAATCAGTATGGTTTGCAGCTCAACTATAATTATAAGCTATTACTTACTGAATTAATGTTGCAATTTATGTTGATTTAACATAGTGTAGCCTATAAATGTATCATCTATGTTTCCTATCATTTTAGAGTGCCCCCCTGGATTCTATGGCAGTAACTGCAATCATCGCTGTATGTGTCGTAACGGTGGCGACTGTGATCATGTGACCGGTAGATGTACGTGCCCATCTGGATGGATTGGACGAGGCTGTGAATATCGTAAGTTTCACATAGATGCATTCCAAGTACTCCTTAAAGGAGCATAGTCCGATTGCTTCAACTTTTTTTTCAAACTTTTTGAGATTTTGTTACCAAAATATTGCGCATATTTTTCTCATAAGCCATGTGAAATTTCTCGGCTGAGTTATGTTCCGTTTTGGAGTTACAAACGAAAATGTGTCTTATTATGGTAACCATAACTAATTTTACACAGTAAGGTATAGGCGGCTCTAAAATATAAAATTGTCCATAAAATCAAAACAGTTTGACCGATTCAGCTGAAATTCGAAACTTGGAAGTTCTCCAGTGTTCATCTTTCATTTGACACTGAAAACTCAATTTTGCAAAATCGGACCAAGCTCCTTTAATAAATTACTGCATCGGACCCAAGTTTCAGTTGCGCTTGAAACATGGTTGCTTACTACATAGTGTTTGATAATGATAGGTAGCATAGCTGGTGTCAATTTTCCAATATCAAAGGTCCAATTAATGATTCTGATGTACCAAAAACCTCACCTCTTTTCTAGCTAAATAAAAAGAAGAGTACAACATAAATGTATGTTGAAAATGTCACTCGATTCCGACCATTCCTTTTCAAGTAACAAGCTTTTCAACATTTTAAAAATCCCTGTAGGCTACTGTGTTAAAATTACAGCAATTAGAAAATGACACATTTTCTCACTTTTCTCAAAAATGCAAGCAAACTTGAAAGGATGGTTTAGGGATTGTAACATATATAAGTCGAGGATTCTTACTAGCTAAAAAACTCAATTTTGATAGAGGTGACCTTGAGAATAAAAAGTGGATCATGAATTGCCCCTTTATAAGCACATGCTACATAATTTACTGTGTAGTATTGTTTGTATTCAAAGCTGATAGACTATAGATATGAATATGAGTTATACATACATACATACATACAACAAGGATTTAGTGCGCCACTCCTAAAAGGCTCAGGGCGCTTACAGAGTATTGAACAAATGAAATGGATTGAGAAAAGCATAGAATCAATTTGAACTCAAACTTACCTATGTGTAAGATCTCATATAAGAAATGCGGAAGGAAAATCAAACATTTAAATCTGTAAAAGTGCACCTTTGTGCTGATTCCACTTGAGATAAACAAATCTCCTTCCTACTGCCCGGCTGCGACCTATTCAGTCAGTTCAAATGTTAGTCTGAATTACTGTAAAGAGTTTCCTCTCATATTAATATCCTTCCACATAATCATTTTGTCCCACCCATCCATGTGTTAAGAGAAAGCTAATATAGGCCAAAAACTAGAGGACATAGTCAAATTAGAACAATATGAACTCACCCAATATCAAATCATGTGAGTCCAAGAAAGTTGTATCTGTAATGGCTGCCATTTGTTATATTTATTTAACGCCTAGTCAATAGAATGTAAAAAATTCCCCAAAATTTCCCTGACCATTTGTCAGTGGTAAAACCATTTCAAGAGGCACTGAATCAAGGTTGGGTATTATACAGTGTGCAATCCAAATTAATGACAAATGGCAGCTATTGCAGATACGACTTTCTTGCACTCACATGAAGAAATGTTGCACAAGTCAAATGCCTGCATTGGTCATCACTTTTGCTTTACATTGCGGGAATGTTTTATCCCCAAAAATGTGATGGCGCAGTGCATCTACAGGTGCAGGTATGTGTAAAGGTTTGCCCAGAGCATGATGAAATATGAAGGGGTGTAAATTGTGCAAAGTCTATGACAGCCATAGAATCCAGCAAACGCCCCAAAAGGGGGGGTGGGGGTTGGGGGGGGATGGGGGGAGAGGTGTCGGGGGGCTCAAATATGAAAATGACATACGAGTGCCACCAAGCACCTTGGAAGTATACTGACAAGGAATTTTTAAAACTAGGGGGTTATTGAGTGACAATTGGTAAAATAGTGGGTCTTTCGGTGGGAGCGAGCGAAAAAAGCAGGGTCTTTTATAGTGGCACATGGTGTGTAACTCAAAGTTAAATGCCTCCAAATCCCAGGGTAGAGAGCTCTTTTCATCAGGTAGCAACATGTACTCATATGATTCTTATAGACTTCAACGTTGCTCGTATTAATTCCTGCTATATTGTTTGAATAGCATGTTTTTGTAATTTTCTCATTGACTTTCGTTTCAATTTTTGGCTTTCAGATAGTGGCAGTGGCCAATGTAAATAGATTTTATCTTAAATATTGTCATTTTTTCAATGGACCAATGAGTTTATAGGCATGTATTCTTCAATTTTACAATTATCCTGTTTTTTTCTTCATATAGCATGTGCCCAAGGTTATTATGGTAGTGACTGCAGTGAACAATGCCAATGTCAGAATGATGGTTTATGTGAACGATTCAATGGCACATGTACATGTACATCAGGATGGACAGGACAGTTCTGTGAAGAAGGTAGGAGGATAGGATGAAGAAAGCTCCTGCAACAGTTGGTGTGGTGGTGTAACAAGAACATTTTGAGGGTTAAATTCAGCCTGTGGGATGCCTTTTCTCAATTTCTCTTTTTGTAAGACCAAACTGATTTAAAAATTTGAAAAAAATTGACAATTCCCCCAAAACAAGGGTTTTTTAAAGGTAATTTAGAATAATACATCTAGTCTTGAAAATGATAGTAGCAGCTAAAGTTGTTGTGAAATATGATTGGATAAACTGTAAATGATCTAAATCTCATTTTTTAATTAAGCAAATGTGGTTATAGGAAGCTTCATAGACTTATAGAAGCAGTGATCAAATTTAGTGTCTGGATGGGAACTCGCTGGTGGTTTAAAATAAAGTGTTTTTAGACAAAGGTAAAAGTTAGAAATCAGATAGTCTTTCTAGTTTTTATTAATGTGTCATTTTTTTTATTTGCAGCCTGTAGACCTGGATTCTGGGGAGAGAGGTGTGAACAAAGGTGTTCATGTAAGAATGGTG
>JXSR01S012852.1:31532-48037 GCA_000969725.1 Ophiothrix spiculata
ATATTTTAGGCTAGAAAATTAGCTATGTATGTATGTAAAATATTGCAGCCTTATTGTTATTTTATTTGACAAGACCTAGTAGGACTATTTTATTCATGTGGTAGGTTATGTTGTTGATAATCAGGCTCAACCAGGAAGGGAGAGGAGGGCTCCTTGAAAGGATTGTCATACAAAGTCAATTATACCTCTAACATTTGTGACCCGTCATATCGAAAGGTACCTTAAGGGTCCCAAAATGAAAATTGATTCTTGGTCTCATCTGAAAGCTTAAATTTTAAGCTTTAAAATGACACCTTACCTTTGGTTATGGTATGTTCGGTGGAAAAGTTACATCCAAATTGGCAAAAGGCAACTTGCTGATTCAGAAAACTATAGTTCTGAGAAAATCGAGTTTAAAGTTTTGGTACTAAGTAAAACTTAAATGGAGAGAGGATTTTTATCTTGGTTGTTAACATATTTTTCTTATGTTTTGGATGTTGGAACCTGATTAATATGACAGAATAAACTTCAAAAGTAATGTTTCTGATGAAATTAGAAATTCAACTTTGGACGGGATTTTTCACTATGCTTAGCTTCAATGGCCCATATCTCGTAATTTACTATGCCGACCTTAAGGTACCTTTCGATATGACGGGTCACATTTCATATTTGATCATTTTGGGCATATCGGGTGAACTATTTTAATATGAATCCAATTGTATAAAGCAGTGATGCAGAAAATGGTGCATATTTTTTGTGACTTGACAAGCTGTATTACAGGCATGAGAATTTCAGATAATTATCTGATTTCAGATATTTTTATCGTCCAAATTTAGGTAATTTGGGGCTTGATTAAACCATTTTAGTAGGTTATTTATCAAATTCAGATATTTTCATGAAAATCATTCTCATACCTGGTATTAGTTGTCATCTTTTTGTCCTAATTTCTCAGGGGGACCCTTCCCTATTCATTCCCAGGTATGGGCCTGTAGATCATTTTTGGATTTATTCTATTTCTATTGTATATTTGTATGTTTCATCCAATCAGCTTGCAGATGACCATTTGGCATTACATGGAGTCTACATGGTAACACTGTTGGTTACAGTGGCATGGTACCAATGGTTGAAATTTGATCACGGTTTGTGATAAGCCATTAAAACAACTGATTTGACAGAAAAGCCCTTGAGAAAATTCATCTAAACTTGTCTTCCTTTCAAAATCTTAACAAGATGAACAAGTTGAAAATGCACAAAGAATGTGATTTAAAGCCAAGATAATTTATTACTTCAACCTTTCTACTTATTGCCATCATTTTGTATTGGATTCAGACATATTTACAGTATATTATGGAAGATGTTTTTTCACAAATGGACCTTGGAATACTTTATATGTGAACAAGACAACTCTAATTATGACATGGATCCAAAGGCATGTATATATAAATATATTAATTATTTTAGAATCGTTAATTTTTGTCCAATGTGAAATCCATGGTCATAATACACTTCAAAAGGGGAGCAGAAGGGCCGTCCCCTTTTCACAGTTGATCATTACCATACCAAAATCAGGCGAGTGGTTAAAACCAATTTCCCATACCGGAACAAGACAAGTGGTGCAGAAAAACTATTTCATTTAATTGGCAGACCTGTTTTGTCAACAAAGATTGGATTAATTTGAGTAAATATGACCTAAAATAGGTATGCATTAAAATACCACAACACAGTATTGTAACATTTTAATATAAAATCATCAATTATATAAACCATTAGTATTCATAAATGAACATAAGAGGTTGACCTTTTTTTTTCTGAGCATTTCATAGCCTGGTTTGTTGGTGCTATATTGTCTTTTCATCCAGTAAGAATTTTTATATTGTTGAATGTTTTTAACAATTGTATAATATTGGTGTTTTAATCGCTAGAACAAAGTATCATATATGTAATTTATTCTTAACAGTGAGTCCTTGTATAAAATTTGTAAGAAATTTGACAATGAATTGATATACTAATGGTGTTTCTGTATCAAATAAATATTTAATTAACTTAATGGTTGATTTTGACGACAAATGCTTTGGGTGACTGGACTACATGCAAGGTCCACTATTGGTTGATACTATACATCACAGTTGTATAATAAAATGTCTACTATTTAAACTTAAAACTACTGTATTTGTATGTTTGTTTATTTCTTTCCCTGCTAAATTGGGTTCATGAAAAACGGAACACTTTTGGTGCTATGAATACATTGCAACCTGCTCCATGGTCAATATTACGTTTTTGCCTAAACAAACTTATGTGGTGAGATGAGCAGGGGTGATTTTAAAATTAGTGATGTGCTATAAAATGGTGTTTATTTGCTACTCATCTTAAGATTCCATTTTTGTCCGATGCTCAGGTCGCAATGATCAACTTGTCATGTTAATTAGCAGAATAATAGATGTGCTGCTCCATGACAATTATCGTATTTCTTAGCCTTAAGGTATTTAGAACTGTAGCTGGGATTATTATTAGAGCAGCTATTTTCTAACATTTGTTGTTATCAAATACCCTGACGATTAAAAGTGAAGGTCATATCAATAGTGATCTTCTATTTGATCGCTATATACCAAAAGATAATTAGGTGGTAAAGGCAAAATCCTTTATGTTGGCTGGTTTAACATGATTTAATATATAGCCATTGCATAACTCTCTTAACCATCTTGTAACTGTAATGTCTGTTTTTGGTGTGAAACAATTTTTAAACTTGTGCTTTTTTAAATAATACTTTTCAAAATAAAGTGTATTTACCAATTCATCACTCTAGTTATCATGGTTATCCAATATGTTTTATATAAGTCCTTACCATGAAAAATAAACAACAAATGGTATAATTTGATTTAAAAGTCATAACAAGAAATAAAATTAATTGATTACTATTTGGTGGCCTATATAGGGCCAATACTAGCATCTTCATTGATTTTCACATTAACCAAGCTTTTTTTCTACCCCTCTCCCTGCTAGTGGAAGTGCTCAGTCACATGACTGGAAGTTTGATTAGGCAAAAACGTACTATAGTTGCCACTTAAATATTCAAAAGTGACTGGCATGTGTTTTACCCCCGGGGGGGGGGGGGGGGGGGGCTACTTAGTACAAAAGGGGTTATGGGGACGTGCAGCAAATTCGGGTAGCAAAATCAGGCCTTCTGGTATTCCAACCGGTCCTTTTTCTTCGCAAAATGAGGTATTTTGATGGGGTTTCTTTTCAAAAAATTTGGAAATTTGAGCCAAATGCCGCAAATTTAGACATTTCTTTTCAAAATGTTTGAAAAATTTGGCCAAATATAGCAAATTTGGACAGAAAAAAGGAGATTTTTGATTAAATTTGGGTCAAAATTTAGAAGATTTGGTATATGGATGGGTCAATTTTTCTTAAAAATTGGTATTTGGATGGGCGGCTTTCTGAATTTCCCAGAGGCACCTCCCTACCCAAACCATATTTGAGTAGCCCCCCCGGGGTTTTACCTCGGCAGCAAATCAAGGGCATTCAGTGTGGGATGTCGGTCAAAAATCAAGGTCATTCAGTGTGACAATCCCAAAAGTACAGATCTTTGAGTGTGAAGCGGAGCGGGTTGGCGCAGCGGTAGTTCCCTCACCTTACACCAATGAGGTCCCGTGTTCGAGCCCCGTGCCCGGCGCTTTATGTGCATTTGGTTTTTAGTCCATACTCGCTTCTGCAGGTTTTTCTCCGGGTACTCCGGTCTTCCTCCTGCATTCAAAACTGAATTTAAAAAAAAAAACCATCTTGGAGCCCTGTTGAAGATAAGCTTCCTTTAGCTTACTTGGTACCAAATACCAAGTTGAGTTTCCTTGGCGAAAGCCTAAACAAGGTGATTTTTTTTTTGGAGATGACTGATTGACGATACAATTTGCACTGAAATCTATGGCTCCCAGCAGGAATCAAGGCACTGAAATAAGGATGTCTGTTTTTTGTTAGTGCTAAGGCCTCTTCGGATGGTAGAGAGGTGTTAGTGATAGATTTTAGATCTAGCACAGAAAACAAAATTGCTGAACTTGAAAACATAAGATCTGTTCTCAGTCATTTTGGATACCGCAAATCTCATTTTGCCATCACTGAACGATCCAATAATAGAAATACAAGCAACAGACAGAGAGCGGGTGTTTCAACAAAGGACACATCGCCCTTCCTTACTCTCGTGGTGTCTCGATCAGAAGGACTATGTAGAATTTTGTCCAAAAGAGGAGTTAAAGTGCACTTCCGTCCTCGCAATTCTCTTTGTGAACTGTTAGTTGCATTGAAAGATGAGATCTTGAAAGAGAATCTATGTGGACTTTGTCTTCATGTGTTGACTGCCCAGCTAGTTATATAGGAGAAACCAAAAGATCCCTTGGAATAATACTCACGGAACATCACTCCAGGGATGACTCTTCTATCAAAGAAAACACCAATAGCGGTCATAATATGCCCCCTGAGGACACTAAGATCATTGATAAGGACCCTAATTGGTTCACTTGAGGTGTCAGAGAGGCAGCACACATCAGAATCCAAAGAAGCTCTCTCAGCCAGGACGGAGGCCGTTACCAGTTACCACCGTATACGACCATCTCTTGAGACGTGTATATAGATCTTCGATCAAAATCAAACTACTGTCTCAAGATTAACCCAATAGCGCCCTAACCACAATGCTAACATCAGGTTGACAAAGGTCCAACATAATGGCGGATTGAAAGCTCCCCAAGGTGAGCAAATATTCTTGTGTGAAATAACTATTTTGCATATTATTGTCTCTCAAATTGATAAGCTTTTCTGTCTCCAAAACAGCACTCATCGATGGCTGAGCGCCATAAGGCCGTGTCTGCATGCCAACAATCCATAGGTCAAAAGATTTCAAGAAATGATGAATCTTTCAAGATGAATGTTCTTGAATGATATAATTAGATCATTCTTCTGCAAAGTGCCATCATGTCTTGAAATCTTTTATTCTTGGGATTGTTATTGTGCAGATGTGGTGTTCGAAATCAACAATAAACAAGGTAAAAATTAAATCTGTAAACTACAGAAAAAAATCACACTATGGTTTCAAAAATTTATTTCACTTATCATTAAGGTTGATATACATAATGGTAAACTTCATGTTAATTTGATTGATATTATTCAGCTATAGTCGTGTAGTAAATTGGTTGCTGGTAAATCATCACAGCCACACTGCATCATATCATCAGTGAGTGCTGTTCAACCCCGGGGGGCTGCTCGAAGAAAAAAGTGGTACGCATGCTCGTCAAAAAAAAAAACGTTGAAGGGTCGGATTTTGGCCCATTGGCGTCGTCAACGTCTTAAGAAATAGGGGTGCCTTTTCAGGGTAACTTTCAGACATTAAGGGTAGTCTTTTTATGATATCTTCGACTTCAGGGTCACTTTTTCACCAGCTATTCTAAAATTCTAAGAAATACAACATAAAAGACTTCCAATGTATTATTTTCATGTTTTTAGAATATAGTGCGTTACGCAGTTGAGTGTCCATTTCAGTGTGTTACGCCATCAAGGGGTCAAATGTCCATTACGACATTTAAGGGTATGATTTTGAATATTTTACTCCATTAAGAATTGGAATTTACTGTACATGATTACGACATTTAGGGTCCGATTTTGAGGTGCTCTGATGAGCATGTGTACCACTTTTTTCTTTGAGCAGCCTCCCCCAAGTGTTCAACACACTTGATCAGCGTTTGGTTTGTGATAAGACACCAACAGAACAGACTGGGTTTGTTTCAGGAACTCCGGTGGCATAGCCAGTTGGTACAGACTTGGCAAAATCAAGCAGGAAATCAAGAAAGCAAAAATGAAAATTGAGAGGATAAAAAAACAAGAGGCAGAAAAGGCAGAGGAGAGTAAAACGGGAAGCAGAATTCAGAAGTGAAAGTGAACTGAAGGTATGATTCTCTTCACTTCGGGACCTTTTCTCCTCGGTAAAATAGGCCTTTCATTAATGGAAAAATGTGTTTGAAAATAATTGAAATTGGAGAACTTGACCCCCTTGCATCGGATTTTCAGAGATACTATTTACCCTCTCATTGGCGTAGCCAGGGGCCGCAGAAGGGGCAACTTGGACAAGTAGCTGTACAATATTCAAATACCATTATGTCCTACTATCGGCAAAACAAAATTTTATTGGACAGTGAAAACAAAAATCCAATATGCAGGGCCCCATAACTTGTAAATGGAACCTTCACCCTGTATTTTTGTTTAATGTCATAATTATGGGTGATTTTAACATTAGGAGTTGTCATGGTATTTTCCCACCCTCCCCGCCCTGCCCTTTGTTATAAACAAATAACCAGTTTGCAGGGCCCCATTGTTCGTAAACGCAAACCCAAACTTGTATTTTTGTTTACATTGTCCAATAAATTCTGTTTCCCTATAAACTGTAATATTAGACAGCCTCGCTGCAATTTACTTAATCAAAATTTACTAGTACTTCTGTATAATGAAATGATAGTAAACAGTGTATTAAAAAAATCTTACAAAAATATATTTTCTATTTGGTTCTTAGCTATACATGATATTGTAGAAAGATCTATGTATCCTAGAGTACAAATATATATTAGTACTGTACAAGTGCATTGTTGGGACTAATTGGCACACTTTTAAGCATGAAAGACAAATATGACATGGATTATCAGTGATACCTGCCCACAATCTGAAATTGCTATATAAAGCTGTATATCGTGAAAGCAAATTTCATGTAAAATGATCCAAAAATAAATTACAAGTCTGTTTTTATTATTGAAATCATTAAATTTCTTAAAAATCAAATCTGATGAGAGCATATGCGACTACGCATCAATAACAAAAATGCACTGCCCATATCTTGATTGGCTGTTTGACGCGATGATCGTGTGAAAAGCCAATTTGTCATACTCCGCGGGGTCATACACTTGTTTACTTCACGCATTTATTGCGTTCAAAATTTCATGACTTGTAGGAAATGTAATGATTTCAATAATCTGTATCCCTAGGCCATTAAAGAGATATTTCAGTTACATTATTTCAATAAGTATTTAGATCTGTGTAATACTGATAATAATCTAGTTGTGTCAGCGGATCGCTACATTTTAATTTATGTCAGTGTGTTTGAAGACACCATTGACTGCTTTGACATGACACCCTAATAGATTTACATATACTGAGGTATACAGTAATTCTCTGCAAACAAGTCAAGAATTCTCGTGCAATTTGCAAATAAGTTATTATTCTACTTTGCAATGCCTGTGTGTGGTGGTCTGCATTCAATTATTTGTAATGTCTCCCAGCTTCTCATCTCATGGCAATCTGATCAAAGCTGAAAAATAAAGATGTATAAAGTGGGTTAAACCAGTGCACGAATATGTGCACAAATATGAGAAACATCTTGTCTTATTGTTCTGGGTTAAACCAGTGCACGAATATGAGAAACGTCTTGTCTTATTGTTCTGGGTTAAACCAGTGCACAAATATGAGAAACGCCTTATTGTTCAACCTTACTAACTTCAACGTAGAATCTTATAATTGACAAATGGGTTTAATATTCAGGTCCTATGTGGTTCATTCATTTTTTCCAAGGTCTTCCCCAGTCTCGGCATGGAACAGAATAATAATTTGCCGACTTGTCTTATGGGTAGACCATTAAGATGATATATCTTATAAAAAGAAGTTAGGACAACAAACATCAGAGGCACTGACTGTGATTGGCTTGAAACTTATAATTTCTCAGGATCATTTTCACCATGAGTAACCCCACCCCACCTCAACCCCTTCCGTCCCCCCCAAAAAATGTTTTGAAAAACTGTGGTCACGCCTGCTTTCAACAATATTCATGATTGCCCCCCACCCCTATGGCTTACTTATCTCAGCCCCCCCCCCCCTCGGTTTCTATGTTAATATCCCTTACCTGGAAGATTGGTATTATGATGACTACATACAACACTAAGTCTTATACCCACAATGCAGCCAATACAGTCAGCACTGTGAGAACAATAGCATTGACGCAAACAGTGGATGCTGATCCGCCAGTATCGGTAAACGAATCTGTGATGGGCTCAAACATCTCATTGTCCAGGCTGATCATTATATCGCCATCTTTGATCTATAGGTGGGAAAATAGCAGTTCAGTGGTTGAAAATTGTATTTTGTTTTAGGAAATCATAGTCTTATAACATCCCAGGACAATATCAGAATTAAATATACATTATACAGAGATGCTGTTGAATGGGTGCTGACTATACTTTGATCAACACCAAATAGGCGGGCCTCTTCACATCGTGAATTGATATAGAAAAGCGTGTGCTAAGCAGGACACAGCACAATCGCAGAAGATGCAGCGCGCGATGCATGTGTGACTCGCGCATCAGTATCTATGGTGGGTGTGTAACTGGGATTATGTTTACTTGCGGATGAAGAAAAGCCTCATAATTCCTGCCTATTTAGTGTTGATCAAAGTCTAGAAAGGTGTTTTTTTAATAATTCTGCCACGTGCCACTTTCCAAGACTGATGCACCACAATTGGTAACTGGCAAGTGTGCCGGTAAAGACTGTGTCACACATCACCGTGTAGAGCAAAACGTACGCCTAACATACTTTATCCCACTATTGTCCTGTTTTATGCATTGTTGTTCGTCATGTGTTCGTTATAAGTACGTTCAATATGTTATCCATACGGTCTGTCTGTTATGTATACGTTTAATTCGTTATTCATACAGTGGTGGTCCGTTTAGCACACGTTCAATATGTGAAACTTTTGTACATTATTCGTACAGTGGTGTCTGACAGAGCCTTAATGGCAGAGTTAATCCCTGTTATAATTCTAAAGGATAATGAATAAATGCTTACTAAAATGGTTTTATACAATTATAATTTTTCATCATCAACCCTGCATTATAGGCAATCATGGTGATAACTTCAAACTGACAGAACTTTTAAATATTAAAACACTTAGCAAATATAAATGGCGGGCACAAACCATTTAAGGCGCTTTGACGTAATATCATAAAGCATCATTTTTCTTTAAACTGTTGATAACTTGAGGATGCTTTCCTCTCAACACCTGCTGATGTAAGATACTTTTTAGGTCCATTTAGTGTTACATAACCAAACTTTATTACATCGAGTGATGTGTCAAAAATTTAATTGCATCACTAAGCCACAACTGATTCTATAATACCAACATCCATTGATTAAAATCATCACTGTGAGTGTCTTCAAAATGTCTGCATGGGCCCAATTTCATAAAACCATTCTAAATTAGCAAGTAACTAGGACTTAGTCTTAGCAACATTCTAAATGGCTAGTTTGTTGCTTGTTAGAAATCAACTAAATTTCATTTCATAAAACCATTCTATGAACAATTCTTACTAGTTGCTTGCTGGAAGCAAGATAAAATGTTACTGTGATTGACCAAGGATTTAATATCATAATTGCTTCCAAGGACAATAGAAAGTACTTGATATAAGAATAGTTCTAAATAGAAATCCATTTAAACAAGAATAGTTCTGAAAAGGATTATACCCCAGTACAGGATTATACAGACCATTGGGGTATCGGTAAACACAACATACAAAATATGCATAGCGCATAAAGATCTTTTTAAATGTTTGCTATATTATATATACGGAAGATATTTGAATTAAAGCTACGAAGAGAAGGCAAAGACTATAAAGATTATATTTTCTCTGTGAAAAAGGTTTTCATTTGATTGTCAAAGTAGACTACACCACTTCTTTTATAAGGAAGGAATTTGGGCAGGGAATTTTTCTCAGATAATTTGTTTGCTCAACAGACAAGACACTTACGCCTGCTTGAATCATGTTTGTGACAGCATCCACATCAATGGACTCCCCTGTGTCGGTCCCATCAGTCTCCAGAAGAGATGCTTCAAAGACCAAGCTTCCACATGATGGCTGCAAAACAGGAAAAAAATATAATCACCACCAGAATTTAACACTAAAAGAATCTATGGCCAATCTTGAAACAAAAATTCAGTCTGCAATAAATATTTGCAGGGTTTTGCTTTTTGTTTCTATATACAATATTACTGAAGTAAAAAAGCAGCTGTTCTAAATAGATTACCCATTAAAATGAAACCTGTGTATACAAGAGAGTATGTTACACATATGTATACGCAGTTCACATAAGGTCACACACCACTAAAGGGGCAACTCATGATCCTTTCTTCATCATCAAGGTCACCTCGATCAAAATTGAGTTTTTTAGCTATGACAAATCCTTGACTGGTATATATTAGGATCCCCAAACCATTCTTTCAAATGTGCTTGCATTTTTGAGAAAAGTGAGAAAATGTGTAATATTGTAATTACTGTCGGGCCCGACAGTAATTACAGCACAGCAGCCTATGGAGATTTTCAAAATACTGAAAAGCTCATAAATTGAAAACGAATGGTCGGATTCAAGTGAAATTTATTAGTGAGGTTATTGTCACATCAGAATCATGAATTGCACCTTTAAGATTCCTATTGTTTTATATGCAAAGATGCCATGATCTTTGCCCAAAATTTCACATTTAAATTGTCTAAATGCATTAAAACAATTTAATATTCTAAAATAAAATGAAATTTTCTATCAATTAAGACGCGTTCCATGGGGGAGGGGTTGAGTTGCTCAATTTTTTTGCTAGACTATCGCAATGATTTACCACGTTACGGACAACCAGTACTTCTAGATCATTTTGGGATCCTAAAGACTGGCGCAAATCACCAAATATCTGCACAATTTTTTGGAAAAAGCTTATCAACATTTAAAAGGACACATCTAAATTAGAAATCTAGCTTCAAAATGAGGCACTCGAGCTGCATTTTGACAACTTTTGAGATGCTTTAGTTCAACCGGTATGTCACGCAATGGTGTTGTAATGGTGTTGTCTGCTATCACTGGGCACCTATTGGTGGTGTGGACTCTGAATGCAGCTATTAATGATGCATAAAAGTTATTGACCAATTATATTAGCCCTTTTGCTGTGAACTATTTACATGTTGGTCATCATGATAAATCTTTTAAATAGTTCTTATCTATTTGTTACATACCACTATATCTTTAATGTTAGCAGTTGAAATATTGACTCCTTTGGCAATCGCTTTCTTGAACTCACTGTGGATATAAATGAAATGGTAAATGTTAAGTAGAAAAAAATATATATATAAATAAATAAATAAAATAACCTTAGATCTAATTGTGCAATAAATGTTATAAATTCTCATGTTTTTATCATCACAACATGGCTATTAGAAATTACATATTGAATGCAAGGAACTTCAAGGAGCTCAGCGCTGAGCGTGTACAGCATTTGGCTTACATATGTGACCCGCCATATTGAATGGTACCTTGAGGGTCACAAAATCAAAATTGATTTTGTTATCTCATCTCAAAGATTATATTTAAAGCTTTAAAATGACACATTGCTTTTGGTTTTAGAGGTTCGATTGCAAAGTTACATCCAAATTGGTAAAAGGCATCGGGCTGATTTAGAAAACTATAGTTCTGAGAAAATCTAGTTTAAAGTTTTTGTACTGAGTAAAACCTGAATGGAGAAAGGATTGTTATCTTGGTTTTTAACACATTCCTCTTATATTTTTGATTTTGGAACCTAATTAATATGTCAGAATACACTTCACATGAAATTAAAAATTCGACCTTGGACGTGATTTTTGACTGTGCTCCGCTTCAATGGCCCGTATCTCGTAATTTATTATGCCGACCTTAAGGTACCTTTCAATGTGGCGGATCACATATTTTAGCAGGAATAATACATCTCAGGGGTTGCCTTTACACTTTTAAATCCACAGGACAGAAGGACCAGTAAGTCTCAAAATCCACAGGTCCTTCACTAAATTTACAGGTCCTTCAGAAGGACTTTTAATTCCAAAATCAGTGACAGCCTAAAAAAACGATCGGACCAAAGGACCATCTCATTGCTGAACTGGTCGGTCCTTCCAAAATTCTGTCGGTCTGGACCGACAGTCCTACGGTAAAGTCGAACCCTGACATCTGGAGGTCAAGACTCCCTATTTACACCACTTGCTGTTCTCTAGACCCATATTTACAGCACGATACAGTTCTAAAGCCTCCTTTTGAAAAAAATATTGGCCCTAAATATTTTCAAAATTGAAAATTTTCAGCTGAGGTAATATTTGGCAGAGTTCAATTCACCTAGCTAACTCCACGAAAATCACATTATTAATTTCAATTCAAAGGTCCACTTTCTAAATAGAATCAGCTCAATAGATTCCCAGTGTAAATCAAAATAATTTGGCATGGTAACCTATGGGAAAAGAAATAAACAGGAATACCCAAAAACCAGAATCGGTGGAATGGGGGCAAACAAGGAGCAAGGATTAGTTTTTTAATTCAATTAATTATTAAGTCAATCAATTTGTTTTTAATTTTCTTAAAAATGCTGAAATTTTTGTCATGCATGAGCAAATTAGCTAATTTTGGTTAAATTTTGTTGAAAAACAGTGAAGTCTGCAGCAATGACCCCTTCACATCCTTTAGCACCCCATTGGTAAGAATAGTAGATATTGCACAAATCAAATGCCCTCATTGTTCATTGCGTCTGCAGTGTATTCCACATAAATTTCTACCCACAACCACAAATGTGCAGGCGCAGCATGATGATAGTGATTGTACAGGTTGTCTTGAATAGCTTTAGTGATAAAACATATCTGAAATACAACAATGGGATGAGGTCTGTCAATTGTGCTATGTTTTATCACTAAAGCCAGTCATGACCAACGGTACAAAATATCCCATTGGAAGCCAGGCATGCTGGGAAGGTCCTGATATCTTATTGTAGATGATAAGATCACGTCTAATCTGGAACAATCCGTAAGCTTAATGAGCTACTTACTCAATGAAATCTTCCAGTAGATCTTCATCATCTAAGATCATTTCACAGTTGTCAACTTCAAAACCAACTTTAAACCGTCGTTGTTTTCTGTACACAAAGTAGGAGAGATGCATGTGTCATTTAACTACTAAAGAAAAACTGCACACTGGCGCATGAAGATAAAGCTATAACATTACACACTAGTACACAAGACCAAAACTGGGGCTACCATATTTCTAATATATTATCAAATTAAAGAATGTTGAGAAATACTCATCATATGCTACAACATTAATAACAATTCAGCAAATCACAACCAACCCGTAGCTTCACCAATCAAGCCCAGATTTCATTCACTTGCCAAATATCCTGGCCAAATGGGCCCCCGTTAAGCCAGGAATTTTCCTTTGGTGTTGGGTTAATAGTAGGCTCACAGTATCCAGTTAATGACAAGATAATTTGTACCATTACCCTCATAAGCAGTAAACTATGGCACATAAAATGAACAGAATTGATCACTGAATTAAAACATGTACAACATTACATTTACCAACTTTGTTTATTTTTAGGTAGGAAAAAAACAACACTTGTGTCCATATTTTAGAGCAACGGAATTAACATTATGCTTTTCCAAAATCTTTTTTACAGAATGGTCAATTTGATGTTAAACAGACCTAATTGGATTTTATTTCTGACTTTAATATGGTAAAAACACTGTTTTTGCTATAGAAATATTACTCTGTTGTAAATAAAAGGATTAAATCTTAAAATCAAATAAAAGGGAAAAAAGAAATATAAATCTTACCCTAATTGTGATCAACCAATAGTCAATACACCACAAGTTGTACAGTAGAATACAGCATGAGGAGAAAAAGAACAGAAAACATGTTAGAAATCATGGCTCATTTCAGTGCCATCCAACTTGTTAAATGTGTAGGTTCCAATCACATTCTCAACCCCAGGGCTCAATCGGAGGTAGTATATCTGTTGATGTCAAATTAAAGCCCATATTTTTCTGATTAAAATCCAAAATGTCACTTCCAAATTCTTTATAGTTTAGAGATATGGCATAAAACGCACAATCCTAAAAATATTTTGTCTATAAATTGACAAAAGGTTCAAAATTTACAAGAAATTTGAAAAAAGACAAAAGAAAGAATATACATTCAAACCTGGATATAAATTGTTGCATCAAATACCCGGTGTACCAAAAGCTATTACCCAGCTTAGACAGTGACAGCTTCTGCCATCAGATACTAGAAATAGAAAATTATCAATTTGTTCAATTTTATAATTTGAAGCAGTATATTACATTTTCTCTTGCCAGAATTTGGTAGCTGGTGAAAAAGTATATTTTGAATTGAATAGAATTATATCAGTTTTACTTCTGGAAGCCACTCAAAGAATAAAGTGGTAGGTATGCTCGTCAGAACACCTTTAAATTAGACCCTAAATAGCATATTCATGTAGAGTAAATTCCAACCCTTGCTGGCATAAAATATTTGAAATCACATTCCTAACAACCTGGTCACATAACCAGTGGTCTGCAAAGCCGCAACGCCAGTATGACATTGGTATGGCCGTACTCTGGCATCTAAATGGTAATTTGACTGAGAATGCGGCTGTCGAGCCAGTCAAGCGTTGTTCTTTGCTTACGCACAATTTGGCGGCAAAATGTAAGATGCGTATTGCGTTGTAGTCAAGAAATAGTAGCGCGCGACACAATGCACAGCGGAGTTACTACGCTCTCGTGCAGCGTCGGTCTAGGCATGGCGCCTGCGTGGCGCAATCTCCTAACTTAGCTGGATTTTTAGGGATCACTCAAGACATTGTTAAAATTAGATTACGACTTGGATAGCTGGAGAAAAGGTAACTAAATGTCAAAGATATCTTAAAATGATGTTTCCTAAAAAGAACCTCTTTTTCTAAAGGTGTCATCAATGCCAATGGGTCAAATGTCTACCACTTTATTTGTTGAGTGCCATAGGTTTTATCCCTTACCACACTGTCTGTTATCGGTACAATCAACATCACCGCTTGGCCCACATGTGCTGTAAAAAAACACAAAAAGCCTCACTTAAAACGTTGTTCTATGGAGCATGTGCTCCTGAGATCATCAAATGGGTACAATAAATAAAGGAAAAAAGAAAGCATAAAAATTAAATCAACATCATCATCATGATTTAGGGGCATCCTCCAGTTTCACACCCAAGCAGGTGCTCCTGCCAAAAATAAAAACTCAATTGAACACAAAAGCACAACAATTTGTGTCCTCCATGTTACATAAGGTAGTATGGCTGATTAAGAGTAATCCTCACTAAAAAGGAAAGATTCTTTCTCAAATTTCGTTTAAAAAAAAATGTTAACAGAAGGTTACAATAAACTACACCCTCTATGGCATACCTCCAAGATTGGTGGGTGATTAAGAGTAATCCAAATGTCTCCCAAATCTCCTGATTAACTTATAAGCTAAATAGAGACTATTTTATTTAGTATTAAAACACTCCACCAGGCCGGGTATATTCTTTTTCTTCATTAATTTTTTGCTGACTGTTATCTTTGAGGTGGGTTTACACTGTGACGACTAAGGGGCAACGACAAGCATCGGATTGCAGTTTTGAATTGTCTACCAGACATTGTTAACGACAGTCTATGCTGACATAAAATGCTAGCTTTCATTTGCAAGGTTTTTTTTTCAAGTTTTTACAATTTTGTGATGATATCAAATAAGTTGTGATATTGTCCAGATTTCTTTGGCTACTGGAACCTTCAGTTCTTTGATGTTTGCATCTGTCTGTATTCGTTTAGAGGTCGTCACAATTCTGTTGGTAGTCATTGTCAAGTGGACTAAACCATCCGTACTAATACAGGCTTTGATTCTGGTCACCAAGTCACATTAGCTAGGTTGCGCAAACTGTCGTTCCCCATGCGAATATTCATGAATAACAAAAGATTATGAGGCTGTTTTCCGTTCGGTTTGACCGAACGACAGTTTTGCGCAACCTAGCTATAATTATTGCAGTGACCCGTCGTCACCGACCATCGTTTCTTAACATGCAGCAAAGGTCTCTACAAGCCACCTGACCACATCAGTTGTTTTGCTGAAGGTCGTCACCGTCCGTCGGCAATTTGTTCACCTTTAGTCGTCGCTTGCCGTCTACACTTTTGTGATTTTCGAGTTGTTACCGTCCATTGATGACAACGATGGCCTTTTAGCTGTTTTCTCAGCACTTTCTTCAAAATAATGACAAATCAGCTACATTATTTCAGCAAAATAGTAAAAGCTGTAAGCTCCTCTGAGCCTCGCAGGAGCAGATAAAACTAAAAGTAATATACCAATGATCATTTATCTGGGTTGATTCAAGTTTAGATATTACTTAAATCTAGACGACCATCAGGCATACTTACTCCGAGCAAGTATGTCTGGTTGTCTAGATTTATATCTGAACATAAGGCCAAAAAAAAAATTCTTTGGTTGCCCTTCACAGCTTTTTTCAGAAAGGGTCAGTCATTTTTTTTAATTTTTTTTAATACTCTTCCACGGACTGCTAGGTCGATCGGCCGCTCCAGCCTTCACAACTTCCCCCGCGACATCCAAATCAAAACAATCAAATACTTCTTGTAGTGATTTGGGACATCCTAAACATTTTGAGTG
>JXSR01S012853.1:0-19418 GCA_000969725.1 Ophiothrix spiculata
ACAGACACGAAACACCCCAAAATCACTTGCTTAATTTTCAATGAAATCTTAAAAATATGAATGCCACTCACCAAAAATCTGTTAATAAACATCCTGAAATATTCCTAATCCATCATAAGTCTAAGATAATGTTTTTAGTGCTTCAATCTAAAAAAATAAGACCATTTATTTCAAAATTGAGTGTAAATTCCAGAAGACAAGCCATGATGTTGATAAACATGAGCCTGATGGTAGGCGTGTCTTGAAAAGATGAAACAGAGGCTATGAACTCTGCAGAAAGGGTCAGTAAACTCCTGATGGAAGGGGTGCTTAAATATTATTATTTATTATTATTTATTATTGTATTAATAAATTTAGCGTGTTGAAACCCTATGACATTATTTCAAATAGTTTCGACCATCTAAAGAAAAACCCGTAAATAGTTCTTTTGAAAAGACTATTTACGGATTTTAAATTTAAAAAGACTATTTACGGGTTTAAAAGACTATTTACGGGTTTTCTGCGTAATGTATAGCCGCGTCACTTTCACGTACGGACTTACGCGCGCAACAAACTTAGACATGCAAGCCAATACGCGCATTAACCTATTGCTTATATTCATGGTTATAGCATTTTGTTAGTGCATTTTATTATATTAAATCGGGCCATTTGGCAAGTAAAAATTTCATTATTTAAAATTTATTAATCCAGCATATAAAACAAATATATACTGACTATATAACTGTTATGTTATGTAACTTTAGGTTATGGGTTCTATTGATCAGTGTGATGTTAGCGTGCATGGCTTAACACAAGGTTATTAGTTCTTTTCATAAATATGATTAAGTTGTCTTTATCTGTTAATTGCATTGATCAATAAAAACACTTTAGTTTGACATTTCACTGCTTGAGAACTGTCAAAAATTGTAAATATAAACAGAAGTAATATGCTGATGCACAAACCAGTTGTCGTTCTTGTAACTCTGGGGAAGGATGAGTCTTGAGTTTCATTCTATGGAACTAGCGTTCAGCCTCTCGTAGTGCCCACGTCACCTTCTACGCATTACAAGACATTCACGCAAAGACCAATGTGTCACACGTGTAACTGTTTGACACTGAAAACATATGCCTTCAGGATACGGGCCAATCAAGTGCTTAGATTGATTAGCGGTTACCGGCGTCTTATTTTGGATAAGAGGTCGGAGCTCAGCATAATGCGTGCGTCAATTGTACTCCCGGCCCCTGGGTACCCGGGGCAGTGCGGGGAATTTGGTGGCTTGATGTGTCCCCGCCCCCGGGAAGTTGTCGGGATCTTCATCGGCAAGTCGGAAATTGAGTTAGGGCCGGGAAAACGTGCGGGGAATATGTCGGGGACTTCGGCGGAAACTCGGTATACTGCAAAATGTGCCGGAAATTTGTGCAGGGAAAGTACTTGAAATGGCAGGGAACTTGTGGAGTAGATGCATCTTATTCGTACATTGATGGGCGGGAGAATGTCTCATTTTCGGTAGACGTATATCCTCAATCTTGGAACTCACCTATACTTGAATGAAACTAAGACTAAGTTCTGTTGCTAGGATATATTTGCAGAAAAAGGTCAAGGATTTAAAGACAAAATTGGAAGAAATTTGGCAGCGAAAACAAGCAGTTTCCAATGTGGATCCGCCATTTTGATGACTCGATCATCGGAACAAACCACGCTGTTTAATACCTAACTTCCGATTGGTCCACAGGGCCGGCGATGCCAGAAACGGGTTGGGAGTTGGTGTTTAATACTTAGGACAAGTAAAAGATAAAATATGTTTCTCGTAGACCTTGGTTTTTGATAAATAGGAGGAGGAGGAGGGCCTTTTTGTTTTTCATTTTTATTAGCACCAAATTTGATCGTTTTTAAGTACAGAATGATATCTGATAAAAGGATGAGACTTTTTTTGTATTTCGTTTTTTTTTTAGAGTTAGGCCCCTCCCTCTATAGTTCGCACTCTACTGAAGTGTTGCTACTTACCAGGCTGTAAAAATGAGTTTTTAAACTCAAGTTTAGAAACATTTTTTAAAATAATATGACTGACTGAAAGTTAACAAATAAAAAGAAAATTGGAAAATCTTCCTGTTTCGGACGGGTCCTTCAAAGTCCTTAAATTTTATTATGCATTTTCCAGGCCTTGAAAAACTGACTTTATCAAAGAAAAGTCCTTTAAAGTCCTTGAATTGTTGAATGTCAGAAATATATATTAGAAATAAATATGTCAAAAAGAATTTGACATTCTTCTTCTTCGTTTGGATTTCCCGTCTTTCTTTTCAAATGCAAATGATATGATATCATTTTTTATCCAAAAATGGGTGAAAACAAATGTATTTTGTTGATATATATTCCGCCGGCCGCCGCCGATAAATTATTAAGTTGCCCAACTTGAAGAGTCATATTTTCCCCTTTACACAATACACATAACAATTTATAACATTCTAAAAAATTATTCTTTTCTGTAGGGCCTACAATAATTTGAAGAAATAATTTTAAAAAATATATTACTTTGCGAAAAAATCAAGTTTAAACCATGTGTTGGTACTTTCCATATTTTGATTAACAGTTATCGGCACACGGACGTAGCTGTCCCTAAATAGATGTAGCGGTATATAAATATACTATAAAAATAGAGAAGGTTGTGCACCCTCGGACTAACTCGTGCTCGTGAAAAATGATGCTCAATAAAAAAGTTACCACTGAGAGATTTCTTGTGGTCGATGCAAAATTCAATGTTCACCAAAAGTAAAGACACACGCTAGAGATAGTATATGTTGACAAGGAAGTGGTGTTCTACATTGTATAGGTAGAATCCCTCGTCTTTAATAATAATAATTAACAGGAAAAAGATGAATGGTATTTGTATTTATATAGGTGGATGTTGTTGTTTATTTATAATTGTGGCACAATAGGAAATGTTGAAAGTCCGGCGCGTTAGCCTGTTTTCGCTATGTATAAAATTTCACGATCGCCAGCTGTTCTACACAGTCAAAATATTTTAAAATTGAGCTTGCACTGGGCTGTGGTGCATGACAATCAAACATGAACACAATCTTTAAACTGACTCTTGAATTTCATAAAATCGTTCAGAACATGACAATAGTAAAAATGGAGCTTTTAAGACAATTCAATGAAAAGCAGTGGGCACATCCTGTAACCCAATAAATGACTCTGCTGTAACCCTACTGCTACCCTTAGATGATCATCCTCCCCCATCACACAATTCCATTTCAACCTACTAAACACAAACCCATCTAAACAACCCTTCATAATTATACAAATACCCTACCAAACACAAATTATCTTTAAAAAAAAGCCCCACCCCACCACACACCATTTAAACACCAAACCTAATGAACTAAAAAATAATTAAAAATGTCGTAATAACTTTCTCGCTTCAATATTCGCAATGCATTATGGGAGTGAAAAAATGACATGGAAGTCCCAAAGCACATGGCGAAGTGTTTCACAATTTTACAATGCATCGCGAGTGTTTATCTGGCGACCAAATATTGCAACCAATAGTAGCTTAAACATTGCGACCGGTGATCGGCACATGATTTGGTTTTATGGTCTACGTTCTAGGACAAAAATGGTTGATTTTATCTTTAAAATACATAAAGAAGCTATACTCACCTGTTCCACTGCTCCCCTCAACATTTAATACACCAATTTTATATCCAAAGTTGATGAAACACACTCGATCGCATCATCCTATTGTAATTGTCAAATACGGTACATGTACCGGTGTTTTATAACCTGTTTAAGAGGTACATCTATACAAACTTGACCTTTTACTTGCCAAAGGACCCCAAAACCTGGTTTATGTTGCTAAACTTATGTTAGAGAGGTCTATTTTCTGACCGCTTGAAACTGGTTTCGGGACGATTGGGGCTAGTTTTGCGCGAATGGAAAATGGTTGCCACGTGAATCGATGTTCAAAAAGCATGATTGTTTCGACTACTTCGTCTTCGGATATTGAAATAGCAAAAAACTTCATATTATAAAAAATGTGGACTTTCTGCTACCCAAATTTAGTTGGATTTTGAAGAACAGAAAGTTGAAACTATGTATGCGTTTTGGAAGAGCTATATTTTTTCCGTTTTGTGTGGTTACCAGAATAGCAAATGTCATTACGGGACGAGCTTGAATTTAGCTACACTTTGTTTCGATTTCGCCGGGAGGTCGGCCGGAACTTTCAAAGTTTCCCCGGGGTATGAGGTCGGGGAACTCGTCGGGACTGGTGGCTAAAACTTGTCCCGCACTACCGGGAACTCGGCGGAGACGAGTCGGAAATATGACCATTTTAAAAATAAAGTCCGTGCCAATTTCCCCGCAGTACCCCGGGTACCCAGGGGCCGGGAGTACAATTGACACACGCATAACCCACACTCTGCTAGCAGATCTGTTCTTGGACCAAATTGTGTGAGTAGTAGATTTCTAATAACACTTGACAATTTTCAATTACAGACTAAGTACTCCATTTAAAGTATGAAAGAAACATTGAATAAGTAAATGTTATTTACTTTCTTTTCAGAATATATCTTAAATTTTTCAGTCAGTTGGTTTATAATCAATCCTCCACAATGAGTATGTCCAGAAATCAGCTCGGGACCACTGACCTCCAGGTGTCGCCAATCTGTCTTGGGTGCTGGCAGTTCAATGGAGGCAAATCAGATGAGACATGGCCTGCACAACCAGAAGAGGTATATGTTGTATCAGTATCACGGGGGAGGGGGGGGGGTCCCTGATTCCCATTATTAACTCCCAAGTAATTTGACGATATAATGTTTATTCAGTTTTCTAAAAATAAAATCATAATTCTGTACTATGCAGCTACAAATTACTTGCCCAGACGTGATCCACTCAGTGCGTCTCCTACTCCAATCTGCACCGCACTCTGCAGTGCACAGACTATTGATGCTTGTACAGTACAGAGATGGGCAATTCCATGGTCACTCATACTTTTTTTTTACCTTTCTGTACTCATGGAGCTGTAGTATTTTAATCTAACACTCCAGCTTTTCCATTTTTATTGTGAAGATACTCAACATTGTAGGCTTTGAAAATCAGTGCTCGATTTTAGCAAAAAAGGTTACTTGCACCTGTGCATGTAGTTTAAAAAAGTTACTTGCACAAAATTTATCTTACATGCACATGAGGCAAATTTTTTTTGTTGTGTTGCCCTCAGCTGCCTATAGTTGGCAAGTTTGATCCTTTTTCTTGTCATTTGAATAAAAAAAATTGCATTATTACTCTTTATTTAGTGAGTTAAAATGATGGACAAACTTAAGTACTTTTTTCATCAACAATTTTGAAATTTTACAAAAAATCAGGTTTTTTGAACACCACATGTTGCAAATGGTTTTGTTCCGGCGAGCATGTCCAGGTGCATGAAATTGCATTTCAACGATAAATTTTGGCATACCCATGGACCAAGTTAACACTGATTATAAAAACAACAATGTTCAGCAAGGTAACATACAAATTGGGGGTCTACGCATGCTGTGAATGGATATGATAACATTTTATTTTGAATTTTTAGAATTGCAATTGCAAAGGAATATGAAACAAAATTGAAATTACTTCAAGGAAAATTTCATAATTTTGAAAACTTACTACTTTATTTAAGTTGAAAGTTCAACAAAGTTCATAATATAATTAGGATCTGATTGGGCAGATTTATCGACAAATATGATCAGGAATCGGTAAAAATGCCAATCAATTGTGGATCGGCCCATCTTTAATAATTGGAAATACCACAACACTCTGATAGAGCACAATTTACTTCCAGGCTTGAAATGGCTTTTTTTAAGGTTAGATGGCATAAGAGAATATACTGGCCTATCTGTCAATGCAGCCTACCGTTATGCTCAAGATCGGCACAGTTGGAACGACATCATCAAAAGGGTCGCAACGGGTCAGTCATGACTCATAGGACAACGACGACGTGTGTTAAAAATTGTTCCTTTATTACTTTCCTTTTATGAAATTTTGTCAATCTTGTAATATCTCTCTTTTCAGGTATCCAAGGCTATTGTCGACAAAGCTATAGAAATGGGTGTCAACTTTTTTGATACTGCAGAGGTAAGCTTTGCTATGCTATTTTATCATTTTATTTTTACATATGTTGATTCTTGTAAGTAAACATAACATAATTACATAATTTATTCTTCTTTCCACATATGCAATAAGACAGTTTATACATCAAGAAAATGTACATATCATTTATACAATAAGAGGAGGAGGACTGGAAAATAGGCCGAAGGCCTGTCTGGTTCCAGACTCCTTTGAAAGTGGTTAAATTCTTAAGTTTACATATATAATTTTATTTATTAATAAAGTGATAAATAAATGAATTTAGTATTGAGAAACAAGATATTTCTTGTAATTACTTTTGAAACATTTAACGTTATCAGAATTTTTAATTCTATCAGAGATATTATTCCAAACTTCCACTCCACGATAAGAAATTGACTTCTTACCAAATTCAAGTTTATTATTAGGGTATTTAAAGTTATTGGCAAATCTAGTATTATAGTTATGAGTATCTGCATTGGTTATAAACATTAGGTTAAAAGTTGAAGGTAAGATATTATTACTGTATTTATACATAAATGTTCCAATATTCAATTTACAAAGCTCATCAATTTTCAGTTGATTATATTTAATGAAGAGTGCATTTGAATGGCTTCTGAATTCACTATGACTTATTGCTCGCAAAGTCCGTTTTTGGAAAATATGAAGCCTTGTTTTGGCTGATATACTAGCACTGCTCCATGCTGTGATTCCATAGTTTATGTGTGAAAGCACTAACGTATTATAAAGACTGAGTAGTGCTGTTTCTGGGAGAAAATTTTTCACCTTAAATAACATTCCAATGCTACTAGAACATTTTTTAGTAAGTTGATTAATATGGTTTTCCCATGTAAGATTTTCATCTATGGTTATACCTAAAAATTTACATGCATTGACACACAATATAACTAACAATAATGGACTCTTAACCCTAAAAGAGCCGGGTTATTTTGACCCATCTCACAGTTGTGGTGGGGGGATTCCGGCCCCCCCCCCCAGGATCTCGGAAACTGATCGATGAAACATCAAGTTTGTGGTACTAGTGGATAGCTATGACCAAAATTTTTTTTCAAAACATATCTTGTATGACGTAACAGAAACGTCATGAGTGATCAGAAAATCACCAAAAATTGCAAAAAATCATGTTTTTTTCGCTATTATTACAAGTAAAAGTTGCATTTTTTAGCAATGATGTGTGTCAAAGTATGCTTCCACATGTTTAATAAACAAAAGAAATAAGATGAAACATAGTGGAAGTGTATCCTGAAAGACAAAAAAGACAGAAAACATGATTTTGTGTAATTTCAATGGAAAATCAGTTTTGTCATTGTACCCAGCGCGTTATTACACGACGCCATGTCATAAACCTAGGTCCGATTTTTATAAAATGGTCTTAAATTAAGCGCAAGGCTTGTAGGAAAAAAGTTTCAGCGTAAAAAATAACAATCGGCAGATATAACAAAAAAAAATAGAAGAGGGGCAGATTCTGCCCCCTCCCGTCTCTTTTGGGGCTAAGTATGCTTAATGCAATCTTTCTCAGTTCCTTTCTATTACCATCTAAGGCATATGGTTTGCATGGTTCAGAGGCAGTGATAGGAAGGTGTATGGCCGGACGACGAAAGGACGTCATCGTCGGCTCGAAATTTGGCCTTCATAAAGGAGGAAGTGTGATGCAGTATTCCGCCACTGATATCGAAAAAGTAAGTCACGTTACTTTTTAAGAGGAAAATTTAAATCATATTTCATTTCATTTATCTCACAGTTTTATAATATGCATCTATCGGAAGCAGTATTAGGTAGAAGCCTAGCAGGAAGACGAAAAGATGTCGTTGTCGCAACCAAATTTGGCATTCGTGTGAATGAAATTCCAATACGGTATACTGCCACTGATATTGAGAAAGTAAGACGACTAAGTGTTTACCGAGTGTTTGATGTGTATCCTGCAGTCTTGAAGTTTTTGATACATCCCAATTTTGGTCCATGGTTGCCATATATTCAGCATGGTGTCTGATATTCAACCGCATGGTGTCTGATTGTGGAGGTTTGTAATGTTTCAGAGTCTATGTCATTGCTTATGCAACTTTTCAAGTCAATCTGGACTTAATTGTTGTCCAATTTTGAGACAAGTATGACAAGCAGATTAGTCGAATGGTCCTGTCATTCTGTATAGTGGCCTGGTAGCATGCCGTGAAAATGCAGTTAGGATAATTTTGATGTGGTCCTTAAATCCAAATTATAACACATTTTACTTTACAGCTCTTTTAGGGTTTACCAATCGGACAGAATCCGGATTGAATCTTTTTGCATGCGGTGCAATAATTTGGGATCAATATAAGTTAGTAGGGTTAACCAAAGGAATACGAATGAGCTCAACAACAGTGCTTTTGTAATAAGACATTGAATGCTGCAAGATTGTTGATTGTCCAAAATCCATGCAGCAATGCTGCAATAAAGCTGCAACATTAATGCTTGCTCTTGATCCATTACTTTTCTCGGGTCTATGCAACAATGATGTAACCTTGTTGCTTGCCCCATCATCCATGCAACAGCGCTGCACCGTTGTCGCTTGCCCAAGATCCAAAGTGCCTAAACTGCAATAGGTTGTTTGCCACTTATCCATGCATTAATGCCACAACATGGTTGATTGCCTCAGATCCAAGCAATAACATCGTTGTTCCCCTCAGATCCAAGCAATAACATCGTTGTTCCCCTCAGATCCACAAAATAACATAGAAGCTTGACACAGATCCGTGCAACAATGTTGCAGTATTGTTGCTTGTCACAAATCCATGCAACAATAATGCAACATTGTTGCTTGCCACAGGCCCTTGCAACAATGCTGCAACATCATTGCTAGCCTCGGCTTAACGCAACAAAACTTGCAATATCGTAGCTTGCCTCAAATCTATTGCTTTCGTCAGGTATTATTATTTGCAACATTTATTGTGTGCCTAAATACACAAAGCAAAAGGAAAGTAGACTCTGAAACCTGACAGAATTGGTAGATTGAATAGGCTCACCAATAACTCAACATGTTTTGCATTTCATAGAATTACCCAAATTGATTCCTTTAATTTTGTGATTTCCATGCTCCTTATTAATATTTTGCTTGTTAGATAGTGCTTTAATATGCCTTATATGCTTTGCTTGTGTGCTGTGCATTTTTACAAAAGTGGTGACCATTTCCAAATAATTGCTAATTGTATTAATAAAGTTTCTCTCTTTGTGCTTTAGATAGATCATGTGACTGCTGCCTGTGTTGTCACCATATAATCAATGTATTTTATATGTATATGCAACATTTGTGTGTTCTAACCATGGGTCTTTGTGTATTTATACTTGTGTTTTAATTTATCTCTTTCTCTTTGCTGATATAGGCCAAACTATGTGCAATAATTATTGAGGACCAAGTATACCTTAGGTCCCACCGAAATTTTAAGGGTTATGGTTTAGGGTTAGGGTAAGGGTATGTTTAGGGTCAGGGTAGGGTCGGGTCATGGTTAGTGAGTTAGGGTCTTGCATTATTGTGTTTTTTATTTATATATTTTATTATTGTTTGATTCTTGTCATTTTATTGAGGAATTGTACATTACACGTAATTGTTAATCAACCATTCATGAAGTGTTGTCATAATTCATGTATTTTCACTTCATTTATTATTCAAAAATTGTAGCACTGATGAACAAATGAATCCTGTGTAATAACATGCAGCATCAATTGTTAAATATGAACCTCATGGCGCATGCATGTGGCTACAATCTATGATATTGGCCATCAAAAATGGCCAATGGTCATTGTGGCTGATGCCCCATCAGTGTATCAGATTCAGCAAGGCATGAAGCAGCCTAACAAAAACGGTCTCAAATTTAGCTCGTCGGAAAAGGTATACTTTAGGTCCCATCAAAAACTTCACCTGGGACCCCACCCTAACTCACTAACTGGGACCTAACCCTAACCCTAACTCTAAACATACCCCAACTGAACCCTAAACCCTAACCTTAAAATTTCGGATGGGACCTAAAGTATACTTGGTCCAGCTCGTCTTAACCGTTCAGGTCTAATCCAAGTGACAATATTTTAAATATATGTTTATTTAGTTGCAAATTTTGCTGGGTTGGGACCAACCCTAGACGATAGCACATTTTGATCTTATAATCAAGTATCCAAAATTGCACTACATGAGTAATGTAGACAACATTAATGTACAGAAAATGATACAATTTGTTGTTTTAGGTGAGCCAGAGGAATTTTTTATGAGAAGGCACACTAGCAGTCTTTGGAAGGAATGATAATAGATCTAAAATCATGGATAATTACAGAGGAGGCTAGGGTGGAATAGAATTCGAAAACAATATCAATACTCCATTGTTCATAGTGTAAAACTGAAAATATGACAAAAAGTTGCGATTCCTTCAGATAATGTAAAACAGTGTTTGTTAAACTTAAATCCGCTGGAGTTGATCGATCAACTCCATTGTGTAATTTTATATTGACTCTCTAGTAGGGGACTAATTTATCTTGCTACAGAGTTAATCGGACGATCTGGCAAATGTAGAAACGGTTGTGCTCAGGTTTTGTGACGCAATTCCTAACCCCCCCCCCCCCCCCCCCTCCTACTAGGTGTAGCTGGAAATAGTCAAGACAATTGTAATATTTGTGACAAAAATAAACGATATCCCAATCAAGTGCTAAAGAATCTACTTGGATGTTAAGATAAATGAAGAATGTTTTGCATTTGTGCAATGGAACGAATATTTTCATTCGGTGAAAGCTTACACATTCTATCCAACTTGATTGTTGCCTCGTTTAAGGACCCTGTCAACCCTTTATTTTCAGAAACGGTTTTTGCTCAGTAACTCAGCAATGAATAATTAAATCCTAATAAAAGTGTATATTTCTATAAGCGGATTGGCATACTGAACATGATGGTGAGGTCAATTTTGGACCAAAATGTGTAATTTTGGCCCTAAGGTCCAAAAATCGTGTTTTTTGGCCTAATTTTATGTGAAAGCTAACTAAATTTTTCTTTAGTTAAATTTTGAACTATTTAACTTTTTAGAATCTAGAAAGCAATATCTAGGAATGCATTTCTCAAAGTTTTGATTTTTTTTTTCAGTTGAAATATTTGCCAAAAATAGGTCCAAAAGTGTTATGTTTTGCCAAAAATAGTGGCAGCGATGGGATTTTTTTACATTTTTGGACCAATTTTTGACAATATTTCAAAACCTAAAATTGAGAAATGCATACCTAGATATTGCTTTCAAGATTCTGAAAAAGTAAAATAGTTCGAAATTTCAACCAAACAAAATTTAGTTAGCTTTCTCGTAAATTTTTGGCCCAAATTGCCCCAAAACATGGTTTTTGGACCTTAGGGCCAAAAGTACATATTTTGGTCCAAAATGACCTCACCAGTATGTTCATTATGCATATTCGCTACTAGAAATATATATACTTTTATTTGGATTTAATTAAATTATCCATTGCTGAGTTACAGAGCAAAAAACATTTCTGAAAACTAAGGGTTGACAGGGCCCTTTTAATGGAACATGTCATCGTTCACCAAATGAAAATGTTTGTACCATTGCACTTATAAACATTCAGTATTATTTTTTAACAGTATCTTTTGAGATTAATTACCAGGAATGTCGAAAGGTACCATCTCCCTTGATATTGTAAGACAACTGACTGTATGCCAGTGGTCATAGAATGAATGTTAGCATTTCGACCCAAGGAAAAAGCCCTTTATGAGTGGAAAATTTAATTATTGGTCCATGGTCACAAAAGAGGAATATCTAAGTCCAGCTTATTTTCAGTAAGTCATAATTAGGCTGCAATCACGTAGAACTATACTATACACTATACCGCACTATACGGGCATGTTTTTCCTATCTATAGGACCTTTTTTCTGTGATACTATCCACGATATAAACCTACCATCTCTGTGCTGTTTATATATACATGAAGCCATTTCAAAAGCCCTCTGATCCGACTCCAGAAAAGAAATATTGTTTTCCAGGGTGAGATCAGTACGCTGGCTAGCTCTAGTGATTATGGATTTACATTGTGGATAGTATCAAGTGTATCATTAAAAACATTTTGAAAAGTTTATTTCATGTTTTGAGTTGTAAAAAGCTGTAAAATATAGAACAAACTGATTAAAATCTTGTCTGTCTTAGATTTATTTCTAAGATCTCCCATTTACATCTACTGTTATTCTAATTGAATGTAATACATTCGTAAAATTTATTTTGAAAACCCTACATGTTACCTTGGTAATGAAATATTGAATTCTCTTACAGTCTCTCACAGAAAGTTTACAGGCACTCCAAACAGACTACATAGACTTGTATCAGGTATGTATGTTTCTTCATGGTTGAGCCCCGTGCGGGTCCAGGGTTGTAGAATAGGCCAGATGTATCCCCTGCATGTTCGTAAGAGGCGACTAAAAGGGGACCAATGTTGTTGTAAACAATGTTGGTTGTAAATAGTTTTAAAGTTTTTAGCGTATAGATCAATTTCTACTGTTGAACGAAGTCAATAATAAAGGTTCAGGCATTTGAAGGATTATTAGTGGTGGAAGATAATATCGAAAGATCAGATATAGATATCATTGTTGTTGGAATGACTAATGCTGATGAAACATTCTTGTCTACTGTTTGGACTGTGCACATATCTGTTGAGACATTTGTTGAGAGGGATTATTGTAGAATCTATTGTTGAAGGAACTCGAGATAAAGGAACAGACGTTGGAGTGTCGAAGCTAATATTGAATGTACAGTTGTTGATGGCATCATGTTGGATCGACTAATACTGATTTAGATGTTTGAAGTATTCTTATCGACTGTATAGACTGTGTACATATCTGTTGAGACGAATTGATTAACATTGATGAAAATGTTTGAAACATTCTTATCGACTGTATAGACTTTGTACCAATCTGTAGTGACTGTTATTGAAAGAACAATTTTTGAAAAATCTACTGTCCAAAGAACTCACGATAAAGGAACAGACATTGGAAGGACTTACAAGTGAAGATGTTATTATTAATTCTTGTGATAGTGGAATGTTATGGAAAAAACCTGTTTTGACACTAAATATCACAGAAGTGTTGATGTGTCGTAAAATCCTAATAAAAGTTAAAAAGTTCTTCATGGTTGCAGGTGTGACATAGGGATACATATGTGACCCATGATATCGAAAGATACCTTATAAGGGTCCCAAAATGAAAATTCAGTTTTTTGGTCTCATATGAAAGATTATATTTTAAGCTTTTAAGTGACACCTTGCTTTTGGTTATTGGATGTTCGATTGCAAAGTTACATCCAAATTGGTAAAAGGCATCGGGCTGATTCAGAAAACTATAGTTCTGGGAAAATCGAGTTTAAAGTTTCTGTTCTGGTAAAACTTGAATGGAGAAAGGTTTATTTATCTCGGTTTTTAAAACATTTGTATTATGTTTGGATGTTGGAACCTGATTAATATGATATAGAATGCACTTCAAAGGTAACGTTTCTGAAATTAGAAATTTGACCTTGGACGTGATTTTTGACTATGCTCAGCCTCAGCTTCAATGAATGGCCCGTATCTTGTAATTTACTATGCCGACCTTAAGGTACCTTTCGATATGACGGGTCACATATGTCTTCACCTACAAACAAGGACCCAGAGTCCATGCTTCATGAGTGAAAATTCACATTGTCTAAAGGAGGATGTGACATCCATATATATATAAGAGAGCAGCAGGAGGTGCGATTTAATATAACTTTGCCTATGGGCATAGGTCCCTGATCGTATAGGTGTAATATACCACGGTTAGTCAATTTACTATCAGGTCAGTCCATGTTAAGCATTGGTCACAACCCTTGTTTTTTTTTAGTCTGTACGATTTTTAAGAGGCCAGAACCGCTACATTTTTTCTGAAAAATGTGGGAGGGACATATCTTGAGCAGGGAGGACCCGCATTAATCATACAATATATGTAGGTGGCCCACACGACATGTCTGACCACGAGTAATTGTGTGCATTGTGTGTTGCGCACGGTGTAAGTACGTACACCGTGCTTACAGCATCATACGACTACTGCGTTATTATAGGGAAACCATACTTACACATGCTGTACATGTACGGTGTTGGTAAGTGCTAAGTGACATACCTTTAGCTTTGCTGAAGACACACCTTGGATTATACTTATTTTACTTCAATTTTTTGTTTTATAGGGGCGTGTGTTTGACTTCACCAACAAATATTGACTCCAGTCCAAGTTATATATTCACAGCATTATATTTTTTGTGCTGGTGGGAACAATGCTGCATTGTGTATCATTCTCAACTGGGAACAATTTTTTACTTCAAAATCTGGAAGGTCCTTGGATATTATAAACTGTAGATATACTTTGTAATTTTTACCATCTTGAAAATCCATAGAACTGAATGCATATTGACTTCGAGTTCCTAGACGATATTATCGATCGGAATAATCAGCTAAAACTACAAATAGAATGATAAAAAATCAAGACGGTGATAAAAATTCCAAATGAGAATGTTTCTCTTTGGAGAAAAATCAAAGGAGTCAGTAAATCTTTTCAGCAGAATAAAATCCACATTACCTGTCAAGGACAGATTTCAGATTATAATGAAAAGACCAAGGTAATTATGGTGTTGTTCTCGACCTAATGAGATCGATCTATGCCCCGTTGAACACCATCATGAAACATTTTCATAAATGGTGAAACATTTTACTCCATGGCAAAAATTTTACAACATGACAAAAAATCAAAATGAAAATTTTCATTCCTAATGAAAAGTTAACATAGTGGTGAAAATGTAACACCATGAGAAAAATTCTGAATGAAAATGACTACAAAAATGACAAAGTATATATAGGCCTTAAGGTGCAGAAGATTTCATATAGTATAGTTATATGTGGGAGCATGGATTGCATACATTGTATTTTTATGTGATATATGTCTATCTTATATTGCCATTCATTTACACAGGTACACTGGTCTGTCAACATGAAGGATGCTGCAGAGACTGTGACAGAACTCAAACGCCAGAAATCACTAGGTCGTATCAGAGAATATGGCTTCTGTAACTTTGGTGCACAGGATGTGATAGATTTCTGTGCAGCTGGAGGCGAGCCATGTACAAACCAGGTACTGTATTCTTGGTGCTAACAAATCGTGTAATGTATTACAGCTGCCATTTTTCATAAAATAGAATTTCACACTATTTATAATAGTGTCCAGCCTTGGGTTTTGAAATAGTTCTTCACCGTTCTTACATTCACATTATGTCATGTGAACGCATGAAAGTCGAAATAATTGCCTTTTTTCATGGATTTGCCAAACACACTGCGTAATTTCCATTCTTGGTTCAGTGACTCTTGAAATGGTCTTTAAGGTGATAGTGTCATCTGCAGAACCATTTCGAGAACCACTGACATATAAAAGCAAATTTTTAGGGTTTTTTCGGCATTCCAATGATGAGTTATTAACATTAACAAAACATGTGGGAGTTATTACAGTCATGACTTACTTGTATTCACGTGATGAAAAGTCATCTTGGATGGGCGGTTCCACAATGTAGCTTCAAATTTCAGTTGAATCAGTCCAGCCATAGATTTTATGAGCAAATTTATATTTTACAGTTGCCTTTTAACCGCATAATTGATTATTGTTCATTTCATTGTGACAACTTCCATATAACCATTTATGGCAGAAATGATGTGATGGAAACACACTCTGGCAATTGTACTTCATTTATAACACAGAAGACCGGGCTATTCGGATTATGTAGCAGACTCTGCAATTTTATTTACGAACATTCAAAACAATCAGGGTACCCGATTGATATAGAGGGTACCATCTCCAAATAAACACAGGGGGATTTGATTCCAGCTGTCGCATGTCGGGCACCAATCACTTAAAGGTGTAGGTTCCGATCACATTCTCATCCCCAGGGCTCAACCGGAAGAAGTATATTTTTGATGCCAAATGAAAGCCCATATTTTTCTGATTATGAATCCAAAATTTCACCTCTAAATTAATTGATATACCTATTTTACATTTCTTTTGTATTTACATAATAGCCTCATCCCCAGGGTTACATACTTTTCTTTGCCTCTCAAGAGAAAACAAGTCACAAGCTATGGTGAAACCTTGCACAATGCATTTCAGAGGTCAAGGTCAATCAGTTAAAAGTATATTTTACAAATCCTAAAATAGAAACCTACACCTTTAATAACATTCCTTGCTCCAAACAATAGCACTAATTTATCTCTACTTTTGCCATGGAAATTTGCAAGTGAGCGATTACTATCCTGTAATTTATTCATAATCATAACTTTACCAACATTATTTTTTCCCATGTAACAGCTTCCGTATAACCTGATATGGCGACCAATTGAATTCAAGATAATGGACACCTGTAAAGAAAGGAACATATCCGTCCTGGCGTACTCTCCACTCCAACAGGGTCTTCTAGGAGGACGCTACCATCAACCCTCCGATGTCCCAGAAGGCAGGCGCAGAACAAGACATTTTAGCAAGGACAGCACGTCTCTGTCATGCCATGGACAAGTCGGTGCAGAGACTGAAACATTCAAGGTATGTTTTGCTACTTATCCAAGCTTATTATTCTCTTGAGACGTGTAGCCCTTCAAGATCAGGCTACCGTCTCAAGCTCATCCCAATAGCGCCCCCTATCGTCGGGTTGACAAAGGTCCAGCGTAATGGCGGATTGAAAGCTCCCCAAGGTGAGCAAATTTTCTTGTTGTGTGTAAAAACTATTTATCATATCAAGCTTATTATTCTTCAGAAAAGGAAAAGACATACAATATTTTTTGTCGTTTCTGTCATTGGTACTTTTATTTTTATAAAAAAATTACAAAAATCAACAGCAAATCAATTGAATTATTAAAGTTATCATTGCCACCCAAAAAATCTTAAGCCTGCTTCTAAATGGGAGGAGCTTTAGCCTGACGAACCAGGGTCAGCCTGTTTAGAACACAAATGGCAAAAAAAATGTTAATGTGATTTAACAAATGAAAGTGATCATGATATTTGACCACTCAAGCCTGTGGGTTGGGCAAATTATTAAGGTTTCTGTCGACATGCCTTATCTTGACATATATGTTGACATAAAGCATATATCGACATGTTGACATGAAATCTCATTTGTCAAGTGCAAGTAAAATTTCATAAAAACTTACGTTTAATTGTCAATTTATAGCTGTTTCTTAGCAGTTGAGCTTTAAAGTGTTGCATCAATGATATATATAATACTTATTAGTTGTTCGTCATTTACAACCGTTTTTTAAGTTATCACGAGGGTTCACAACAAAAAAGTTACAAAATATTAATTTTATATCATCCATATTGTCGTACGCAGAAAGAACTAGCACATTACTACGTATACAACGGGTTATTAAGCTCATTCAAATTGTTATGTGAAACTGAATTGTTTGTTTTTGTTTATTAATTGTTTAATTAGAGAAGCTTAATATTGAAATCTTTGATTGCTACAGAAAGGGACTTTTTCTGAAAGATTCATATTTTGCATTTTTAGGTGATTTCCCATTCTATTTTAATAGGCAATTGATTGCATGAAAATATCAGGTGATCATTGGGAATTCCCCAAAGTTTCAGAAATAGAGTTGTTTACTTGAATATAATGATGCTGGGAAAATCCCTCACATTGAAGACTGTACAAATTATTATGTTAAATGTGGTAATGATGTCGTGGGGGAATTTTGGATGAAAATGTTGAAACTGTGGCACGGCCTGATCAGATTTGGGCAGAAGTGAATTTTACTTGATCGGAGTGAAATGGACTCGATCTGTTTTGTGTGGATGGATTCAAGTTACAGTTATACAGATAAAGTTGAATTGACTTCAACTTTTTGACAACTTCAGGAGAAGTTGATTTTGGTGGATAATTTTACAGAGGAGTGGAGTTTGCTAATTAAACTTCGAAAGGAGATTGGAGATAACGATAGTTGGAGGATTAAAGACAAACTGTTATTTTAATATTTAATTCCCGAGTGGATTATGTGCATTGGATTCAGCTTTTAAGCCAAGTGGAGCTTCGTTTAAGGATTGCTGAATTGTTGTGTGGAAATCGCCATTTGATTTCGCAAGGAAACTTTTGGATTTACCTTTTGCCAGCTGGATTCCGGAACTTGTGAATTGCAAGAATACGCCTGCAAGTTTTTTCAAGATTTTAATGCAGTGGACATTAATGAACAATCTCGGACTATAGCGTGGAATATAATATCCGGATCGCGCGGTTCTTGAAGCGGTATCTGTAAGTTAAGTAGTATTTTAAGACAACAAGCAAGTTTGTAAATTAAACCAAAACAAATATTAAAGTTTTAAGAAAGTTTTCAGATAATACTTTTCAGTGTATTTATTGTGTTTCATTTAAGAACCCGAAAGGTGAATTTGGCCTTGGTCATTTAACATCTCTGACCGTAACAAAATAATTTTTTTCCCGCAAAAACCATCTCTGATATCAATTTTATGTCGACACATTGTCGACGTTGACAACAAATTATTGCGACATGTCGACATGAAAAACTGTCTTGACAGAAACCTTACAAATGATATTTACTGCATTTTCAAATCACTCTGCATAACAGTCTATGTTTGAACCATGTGACATGTCCATAATTATTACTGCATTTGGACCAATCATACACACTGGAACAAGAGCAGAATTACAAACTAAATCAAATAGCGTTACAAACTTTATGAAACAACCCAGGTCATTTTAATATGGTTACATAATACCTTTTGAGATATAATTGCTTTGTTTCAAATAAAATCAACTAACAAATCTAAATTGTTTCCTGAATTTTCTGAAAACTAGATACTATACCAAGGCCAAAAAAAAATTTGTTTGGTTGCCCTCCACAGCTTTTTTCAGAGAGGGTTGGTCGGTCGTTTTTTTTTTAAATTTTTTTTTCAATACTCTCCCACAGAGCGCTAGGTCAATCAGCCGCTCCAGCCTTCACAACTTCCCCGCGACATCAAAATCAAAACAATCAAATACCTCTTGTAGTGATTTGGGACATCCTAAACATTTTGAGGGTTGAATATCGAAAAAAGCAAAAATATAACATTTCTTTTTTGTAGTTTTCGGTAAGTTTTGCATATTTTTGAGAAAAAACAAATTTTCAATAAAAAAAAGTTTGGGTCGGGCTGAAAAATAGGGTCGGTCGGTGGAGGGCAACCAAACAAATTTTTTTGCTATGGGTCAGAAGGTAGGACCATCATATGCTTGCCTCTTTATGGGATATATTGAGAAGAAATTCCTCGCACAATACAAAGGTCCTAAAC
>JXSR01S012856.1:11058-22037 GCA_000969725.1 Ophiothrix spiculata
AACAAGAAAAGAAATCTGATTTTCGGCGAAAATTTAAAACAAGTCAAAAATTCGCTTTAAAAGTTATAAATATCGGATTTTCATTGGGTTGTTTGCTAATGAATAAAGGAAATGGTAGATCTAACATATTCTGTAAGTTTAAGCTTGTTAGCATGGCAACTTTTATATGAGGGGGTATGATTACTACCCCCCATACCCACGGACGTACCCCCACCTTAGGTGGTACCCCCGACTTTTTCATCAAAATTACCACAAAGAATGCAAAAACATGTAACCCCCCCCCCCTTCCTCCCTACAGGAGGACGAGGGTTAAATTCACCCGCTTTGAATATAGTAGTTAGGCCTACCCACGTTTCAACTTATCACTGCACAGTCACTATATACAGACGTTCATTCCATGCGATGTGTAAAAACGTACGGAGAAGAGTTAACGACACGGTTAATATGTCACACTACGTTGATTGCAATTACAAGGTGGACACCATGCGCGTACAAAAAACAAGTAAAAAGGGTAGTTTTTTTACGAACAGGCGATGTACTGATGTACTGTCCTCCAGAGTACATTATAAAAGGTATTGAAAAAATTGCAACAATTGAGAAAAGAGGGTATAGTTTAACAAGATTGGATACTTGTAAAGGGTATATATTTTGCATGGCATGAACTTTGAAGTATTTTAGACATAAACATTTCGGAAATGTTTGTAAATTTATTAGCGTTAAGTAAAAGCTGGACGGAAAACAAAATCCAGCAGCCTCTGTTTTAATTAGAAACTATCGAAATGATTTGTACAGCAAGTAGACTAAATACTGCCAGTTCTTGACGTGATGTTGTTGCTCTCGCTTTAACGACATTGGAAACTGAAAGTAATGCATAACTTGTTACAGTTTGAAGGACTAACCCTTTCAAGCAAGTTTTGAGTTTCCGTAAAAGGCAAGGTTACTGTACATACAGACAGCAGAGCTTCTGCTTACGTTCGAATCATAATTCAACAGTTTGAGTCGGCCTTGTTCAAAAAATAGGAAAAAGCCCGCAGAAATCAGTCAGCGGGAAAACGGAACGGAGTTGTCATGGACGAAATGATAATTTCATATCAGTCTCAGTTTATGTTATTTTAATGATGTAATGTCGTTGTGTGTTGTTTACTAGTTAAAACAGCTTATTAAAACATAATTTGAAGGCTTACTTGAAAGGGGTATGTTTAATTTGAAGACTTACATGAAAATTAAGGGTATGTTTTTAGACTTGATTTGAACATACTTGTTTACTTACTTACTGACAGCGTTGTGCATTATCTGCACCTGCTGCCTGACTAGAGAGATGCCTCCAAACAGTACGATCTTTTGCAGCAATCTCAGCCTCCTCTACAGACCATCCAAAGTCAAGTTTGGCTATATCTTTCTGGATTACATCTTTCCATGCGGTCTTGGGTCTCCCAGGTCTGCAGTTACCATGAGTTGGCTTCCAGTGGTATAACTTATAGGGGAGCCGATTTTTGTCCATGCGTTGCATGTGACTGAACCATTGAAGCCGCCGTTTCCGTATCACTGATGTCAGCTGGGGTTGTTTGGTCCTGTCTCTAATGGTGTTATTTGAGACATGTTGTGACCATACAATTCGCAGGATTTTACGCTGACAGCGCATGTCAAAGGCATCCAGTCTGGCCTCATCTCTCTCTGTCAAAGTCCAGCACTCAGCTGAGTACAAGAGCGTGGAAAGAACACAGGCATTGTAAAATTTCATTTTGGTGTCTATGTTGATGTTTCGGTCCTTCCACACCTTGTCCAACTCTCTAAAAGCAGCTGATGCCTTACCAATCCTGTTGTTTAATTCTTTGACATTGGACCCATCAGCACTGCAGTAGGCTCCCAGATATTTGAAGTGTTCCACTACCTTGATATTTCCCTCATTGCCAAGTGGGACAACAGGGTTTGAGTCACTGGATCGGCCAATTGACATGATTTCCGTCTTCTTGTAGCTCATGTGGAGACCAAGTTTCCCTGCCATATCACAGATAGCTTTGGTTGTTTTAGCCATCTCAGCATCTGATGCCTCAAAGAGAGCAATATCATCTGCGTAGTCTAAATCAGCTAGATTTACTGCAGGGTACCGGGAGCTTCTTCTGGGAACTAGGGTCAAACCTCTTCTGTCCTCGTCAACAGCTGTTTTCATGACGAAGTCAATGGCTAAGCCGAATAGAAGAGGAGACCAAATATCACCCTGTCTGACGCCTGTGATGATCTTAAACCAGCTGGAAAGGGATCCTTCTGCTCTTACGGCACAGCTTGTGTCTTGGTAGGAATTCCGGATGATGTTAATGATCTTTGAGGGGAACCCGTAGATGTGAAGAATTTCCCACAGGGATGGTCTGTGTACTGAATCAAAGGCAGCTTTGAAGTCAATGAAGTTTATCAAACAGGGAAGCTGTTGATCCAGACACTTCTCTATCATCTGATTGAGGCAGAAGATTTGATCTTGACATGACCTTCCTTTTCTAAAGCCAGCCTGGTTTTCTCGCATCTTGAGGTCGACTTCATCTTTCACACGCAGAAGTAAGATTGTGAAAAATGCTTTTCCAGATATATCAAGGAGAGTGATGCCCCGGTTGTTATTGCAATAGGAGAGATCGCCCTTCTTTGGCAGCGGCAGTATAATGCCTTTCCCCCATTCTGCTGGAGTGGTCTCAGTTTGCCAAATTAGCTGGCATATACGGAGAAGCCATTCTCTTACAGTATCACCTCCATCCTTGAGTATTTCAGAAGTGATGTTATCAATGCCTGGTGCTTTATTCCGCTTCAGTAAGCTGATAGCTTTATCAAGCTCTTCCCTGGTTGGTGGCTCCATGTTGATATTAAGCTCTTCTGAAACTTCGTAAGAAGAAAAATCAATTGTTTCTTCAGGCTCCTCAGCATTAAGTAACCCTTCAAAGTACTCGGCCCATCTCTGGAGTCTGGATTTTTCATCCTTGATGATGACATCATTTGCATCTCGGATCTGGGTGGCCCTTTTTGATGATTTTCCAATCAGGACATTCTTTTTCTGGAACACCTCTTTCATGTTGTTACAGGCTGCAGCAGACTCAAGCTCATCTGCGATCTTGTTGTGCCAGACTTTCTTGTCGGTCCTCAAACTTGCCTTTGTTTGCCTGTTGAGCTCATGATAGTCATTGCCAAGGGCTGGTTTTGTTGCCTTTCTCTTAGCGATGAGGTCTCTTGATGTATCGGAGATCCACTCATCTCGTTTCCCCCTACTGTGGCCGAGGTGTTCTGTGGCTGCTTTGTTGACAGTTTTGCAGAAGCAAGTCCACTCTTCATTGACATCGGAAGCTTCATCTAGTTCTGCAAGTGCTTGGAATTTCCCCCCGATAGTCGCATCAAAGCTTGTCAGTATGTCCCTTTTCAACAGATTTGCTGTGTTGTACTTGAGCTGTTTCTTCTGTTTCTTGAGGGCTGCTAGGGATAGCCGAATCGTTGTGACCGCAAGGTTGTGGTCACTACCGATATCTGCACCTCTGTACACACGGACATTTTTCAGTGAATTTCGCCACCTTCTATTAACTAGGGTGTGATCAATCTGAGTTCTTGTTTTACCATCTGGAGAGTTCCATGTCAACTTGTGGATCTTCTTGTGAGGAAAAATTGACGAGCCAACAATAAGGTTATGTGCCGAGCAAAGAGTCAGGAGTCTAACACCATTATCATTCAAGTCTCCCACAGCATGTCTTCCAAGGACTGGTTTCCAAGTCTGTGTATCATCTCCTACTTGGGCATTCATGTCCCTGATAACAATTTGGATATCATGCTTTGGTGTGCTGGAAAGCAGATCATCTAGTTGGTCGTAAAATGCATTTTTGTTTGCAACATCAGTAGGGCGAGTTTCAAAGTTGGTGGGGGCGTAGCATATCACAATGGTCAGCTTGGTGTGTTTGCAGTTGAACCTTGCAACCATAAGTCGGTCTGATATACACTCATAAGACAACAGAGAATTGGCAGCAGTCTGGGATAACATAATGCCAACTATCTTTTCTCTGCGGTTGCTGTCCGGACCAGAATAAATAAATTCCCAGTTCTTATGTCGGGTTCTTCCTTGGCCAGGCCAATGCAATTCTGTAAGTGCGACTATGTCCAACTGGTATTGTTCACACTCGTCTATCAGGACATCGATCTTCCCAGGTGAATTTAGACCTTGGACGTTCCAATTGCCGATCTTCAACTTGGTTTTAGTGATGTTCATGGATGTTCCGTCTTTGGTGTTGTACCTAGTCTTCCTCCCTCTATTCAAGTCAATGGCTTCCCTGGATGGGCTTTCACCATTGCCCTTAATATGGACTGGTTCAGTCGGAGGTGGCTTTTCGGTACTGGTTTTCGTAGTTTCTCTTTTGTCAGGTTTCGTAGTATAGAGGTTTTTTACACTGGATGGGGCACTAGCCCATCGCAACAACCTTTGCCTGGATGGAGGGTGTTATTCCTTGGGTAGGGGGATCCAGAAAGGCTGCTACCCCTTTGGACATAGTGCTGGTAACAAGACTGGAGATCCTATGTCCTAATGTCTATATGAAATAGCAGGAAGTATACTACCATCTCCCTGATGACAAAGTGAGTACCAGGTGGCCAACATGGGGGAGACCTTGGAATCAAAACTAGCCCTACCAGAAGACACAGCACCTGATGATACCGCACTGTTCTCCAGCAGTTTAAGGAACAAGTCCAGCCGGAACATAACTCACAAGATGCTCTGATACATCAGGTTTAGGGTTGGGAAAAGATGACAAAATACTTGTTAGGGTATCGTATGAGCATGGTGTCCACCTTCAAATGACAGTGCCCCCCCCCCCACACCCCGGGGACTCACCCCGAAAAGGAGGACTTTGCGACAGACCACTTTTCGAGAAACTGGTGAAAATAGGCAGCAAAAAATAAAGAAAATAATAAGAATTTCAAGCAGATTTTCTGTTGTAAAATTTGATTGCCTTGAACAAGTAAGGTGTCATTTTAAAGCTTGGAAAATGCTGCAGTAGATGAAATGATAAAATCAAAATTGATATCATTTGCAAAGTCCCCCTTTTCGGGGTGTTGCTGTAATTAGGCCATGTGGATATATTTATGGTGCATTGCTAATATATTACACTAGTTCTTGAAATAGTTCTTAATTAACTTATGGGCTATTGTTGGAACATTTAAAATAATTTTGTAAGAACAAAAAAATTCAGATCATCTGATAATTTTATTTCACAATGATAGTACTGTTGAGGCTTGTATTAGGTAATTATGCAATACTTAAATCAATCAAGCTGAAGGTTATTGACCCAGTTTTTGAAAAGGTTCTTGACATTCTTCAAATACTGTGGTAACCCTGTTCCTATTCATGTGGTCATAAATATACCAAGGGCAAGCACCCAAAATGATTAGATTACCTTAAACATAAAACAGGATTGAAATACCATACAAGCATTTCACAACCTTGATCACACCATTGCAAATCTAAAACCTGTCTCATAGGGGCCGTCTCATATACAGCCAATTTCCTCCTACATAAGATACCATCAAAAAGGCAATGACTTCTGGAGAACTACATTGGTACACACAAGTGCATCAAAATGGTTGTATTTCAGAAGCTACCTGTCCAAGTACTACAGAGTTCATGTACCCCTTTAGGCCTACACGATTTTCACAAAATTCTTAACAGCATGACTCATTGAAAATTTAAATAGTGAAAGTCAAAAGTGTGGGTGTCAGATTTTGAAAGTTGATTCAGCTAACAGAAACACTCTCTTTTATGTTTTCCCTCCTTTTTAACACACAAAAGTAAATGTGTGGTCTCCACATGGTTGGACAAGTGTGGGGTGATGCATGAATGTTATTGATTTTGTTCAAAATAAGAATTCTGATTTTTGAAATTTTACATTCTCAAAATGGCAGGATAGATCATTTGTGACCCGTCATATCGAAAGGTACCTTAAGGTCGGCAAAATCAAAATTGATTTTTTGGTCTCATCTGAAAGCTGAGATTTTAAGCTTTAAAATGACACCTTGATTTTGGTTATTGGATGTTCGGTTGCGAAGTTACACCCAAATTGGTAAAAGGCATCGGGCTGATTCGGAAAACTATAGTTCTGAGAAAATCGAGTTTGAAGTTTTTGTACTTATTAAATCTTGAATGGAGAGAGGATTTTTAGCTTGGTTTTTAATACATTTTTCTTATGTTTTGGATGTTGGAACCTGATTTTATATGATAGAATACACTTCAATGATAACCTTTCTGATGAAATTAGAAATTCAACCTTGGACGTGATTTTTGACTATGATTAGCTTCAATGTCCCGTATCTCGTAATGTACTATGCCGGTATTAAGGTACCTTTCGATATGACGATCCACATTTTATGTTAAAATGAAGCACTATTTTTAAAAGGAAATTTTATGTTGAATCAATTGTTAATTCATCTGAGGTAACATACGGTAATTAATGCGGTACATATAACAGAAAAGGCAGGACACTTGATGTATACGTAAATGCCAGTTTGTACTCTTTTTTTGTTGTTGTTGTATGTTTTGAACGTTTTGTCTTTTAAGAGCAATAACTGAATTTTGGCAAACTGTTTGGGCATATATCAGTTCGGCGGAACTCACAATTCGGATACGTATCCGAATTCGGATACTCCATATCACAATTCTGATACCCGTATCCGAATTTGGATTAAAAACAGCTGACACGAGATATCAGCTGAGATAAATATTCAGCTTCGCCGCGCACTATACCGGTATGTATAAAAGTCAATAACATTATCAATTGTTTTGCCTTCTGTGATAAGAAGCTATCAGGACATGTTTCGAAGCTGTTCCGCTGGAATTGCACAGATGGAAATGACATTTCCACAGATACATTTATCATAAATGCAAGAAAGATGTTCTACATGTACTAACTTGCCAGCTTGCGCTATCGATTTGTTTTCTGCGCCACAACAGGAGTATCACAATTTGTATACAAAATGTGCGTGGGTATACGTATCCGAATTGTGAGTTCCGCCGAACTGATATACTTGCATATAATGTACAAAACAAATTCAGATCTTCTAAAAGGAAATGCTAATATGAACAAAAGGCCAATCAAAATGAGAGAACGCTATGATTTCCAAATTCATATCCAATGAGGCATATTTTGTCCTAGGAGTATTATATGCAGCATGCTCTTTTATAGGTTTTCCAAATCGTTTTCTAAAGTTAATGGACACATACAAGTTTAAAACATGTGCAGTTCCCCCCCTCCTGGTAAAAATCCCAGTTTTTTTGTCTTTTTTGGGTGTGTGTGTTTAATGAAATACCTCCTTGGGGCTTTGTCTTCCTCCAGACAAAAGAGTTATACCACACAAGGACAGGTTTCATAGCAAAATTGGCTTTGATATTTTGCAATTGGGTCTTTTGACAAATATCTTGAGAACGCCACCTTCCCAAGCCTGTCCCTAGGCTGTGGGAGGCTGAACAACCTGGTTCTGGCCAAGCATTACTAGCTGTGCCTACATGTAGGTTTTTGAGGCTGTTGTCATATTTGTGAATATATTATTAAAATAAGGATTAATTATTTTGTCTGGCCTGCCGCGCCTAAAGATAGAGGTTGTTGTTAGATTTGGTTACACACTGTGTGCTTAAAAGTTGTGTGTTATTTCCATACCACAAGAAAACTTATATTTTTCTCATAACACAAGTCTGTAAATAGTCACATCAGAAATATGGTGTATTTTTAAGAGAGACAATCAAAATAGTTGTGAATTACTGGCAGATTGAGTTCAAAACATCAAAATGGTTTTCTATGGAACACTACATGTAGACACACCGCTCTTAGGCTGCAATCACATAGTCTATTAGACGTATACGATATTCGCTATACGCTCCGGGAGGAGATATTCATATTTGACATTGAGAGGTTATTATCCCCTTCACTAGATCCTCTATTCGCGTCTAGCGAAAATTGTATACCGTATACTTCTGTGATCGCAGCTTAAGACACACTTTGCCTGTAACATTAAATCGGGTCAAACAGACCTTTACATTTGAGGAGCTCAGTTGAGTCAGAGCTCCCTTACCTCTCCTTGATAACATCAAGGAATGTGTTTCATTGAGCTGCTCAATGTTGTTATGAAAATCTTGTTTCAAACAGAAATACTTGAAATTGAGCTCCTTAAAAGACTCCTTATTAAAGTCAGGAGAATGATTGACAGAGCACCTGCAATTAGAAAAATGAAGGCCTGCTCAATTATGTGAAATGAACTTTATACTTGCAATCTAGCTGTAGGTGGTCCTCTAATCAAAATAAGGAAAATTTAGACAAGATCGATCATCTACCTGCCATTTCTAGTGAATCAGACCAAAAAAAGATAATTACCTGATCCTCTTTGATAATGGCATCTTCATCGGAGTCATCAGAGCAGGCAGGGCATCTTGGTACAGATCCATTCTCTAAGCTGTATCAAAAATGCAATTTACATTTTAAGATCAATGGTCAATAAAAAGACACATTCTATGCCTAACTGAACTATAGGGTTCAAGCAAGAATAGAAAGTGATATAGAAGAACATACAAAGAAAAAACAGACACACTTAATTTAAAATATCTGCCAAATATATATAAAGGCCATATTTCTCAAGGGCATGATAACAAGGAATTAGACTGACTCCGCAGGGGCAAATTGCTGAGGGCGCCATACTTCCAGTGATCGGTGTGCCCGGCCGGTCGAAGACGGTAGGATACGGTCAACAAGGAATATGCTTCATAAGAACTGCTACAGAGATAATGGTCACCTTGGCATTTACAGGATAAAAAATGCAATGGGAGGAGGAAATCCCATGGTCCGGGCCAGGAGATCCTTGACCAAGGCTCTAAGACTTTATATATGGGGCAATGTTTGTATTCAGCATGAGCAGGTCAAATGTTGCTTGTAGTTGGAAGATTGCATAAAGAGTTTAAAAGTCTAACGTAGTTGGCACCCGTAGACTGAAAGTCTGATGAAAGATTTATGTGTTTGAATACATGTAAAGAAATACTTTTCTCTTAATAGTTTCATCAGGTTTGGTATCACAAATTAAATAAATGTTCATCATAACAAAACCAAAGTCTGAACAATCCAAATCTGTCATCGCTGATCACATCATAGACTGGGACAATATCAAAGTTCTAGGAAAGGAGAGCAATACAGACACTAGAAAGCTCAGGAGGCCATAGGGATCCGTTGAAGAGGACCTAATGTCATGAACTGAGACGAGGGGAGCCGCTTCATCAGTCACGTTTTGACTCTCTTCTGGGTAGGAGTGAGCCCTCTATTGGTGATCATCGTCTAGCCGAGAAGAAGGATATATAATCATTCTGAAGATGAGAGTCCTCCAAGACACTAGAAACCATCAATTGATATAAGTTTCAAACTAATTATGGTTTTGTATGATGAACTCTTACTTTTATATATTAAGAAAAACTTTATTTTCGATCATCACCTTGACACTAGCTTTGTCAGATCTTAGAATTGACAGGGTGTTGTCTACTCACCTGATTTGCAGTTTTTCTTGCACACATTCTTCACAAAATCTGTGTCCGCATGTGGATTGTACTGCATTCTTCAAAACCAACTTGCAGATGGGACAAAGTAAACGGTCCTGCAGCTTTTTCTGATCTACGAAAAGTTCTTTTGGATGTCCAGGCATCGTTACGTTGATAAGTGGTGAATTAGATATACTCAAATTAAAAAATATGTAATTCTTTATCTATCTTTTTGAAGAAAATTACTGTTCAAAGTGCATGCATGCACTCACAGGGTTGTTCATACAATTTTGCAAACGATATTTTTTTCGTACTGTATCATAAATCTTGAAGTAAAGTATGGTCTTGGATATAATTGTTTTTGGGAAATATTTGTCACAAGAGTAGCATTCACAAAATGATGTTTCCAAATGTGTAGACTTTGCCAATTTCATTTATGATTTGTAGAACTTCTGCAATATTAAAAGGAGAAAAACAAAGTAAGATGATAAATAGTCATCCAAAATCAATTCAATATCCCTGAAATTAAGTTGATTGCCTCTATATACATCCCCATGTAGGATGTGAATTTAATGCAAGGGGAAAATGCCTGTTTATATCTATATATAGGCCGGTGTTAAAGCAGTTTTAAATTTAGATGAGTGAAATCTGCCCTCACCAGAAACACTTTTCTGATTCATTTTGTACACCCATATTTTCATTTAAACTTATGGTCAATCAAACAATCATTAATCAATTGCTAGGATAGTCCAACTTGAAATTGTGACCAAAGAATACTTTGTTGTGACTATAGCGATTATGTTTTTCCAGTAGAGTGTTTTGTTTTATTCCTATGCCAGGTCCTGGAGGAGGGGGTCGCTTACATTGATGAAAGGTATGGGAATGTGCTGCGTTCGAGACCCTCTTTTCAAGCCTCCTCTTCCGCTCCCCAAGATGCCCATTTCCGGGCCCATTTCAAGAATACACCATTTCCAAAGATCCTCATTTTCAAAAAAAAAAATACTCAAAAATGTGATATTCAACCTCCAAGAGCAATTTTCAGGTATTAACTACCACAATTTTGGTTAAGCCCCCCTCCCCCCTGGTGCCAGGTGCTATAACTATAATATGCTAGTGTCTGATGTGGGAAAATCACACAACAAAGCAACTATCAGACCTAGCCTAGGTCACCCCTGAGAAACTTACATTGTGTAGTATGTTTGGTAGACCTATTTCTTCCATATTTGTGCTGCTAAGTAGAAAGTTTTACAAGCAGGGGGCAGCTGAACTAATAAGAGCAAGTAGTATATCATTAAATATTGTGCTTTGTACACAAGTTTAATGCGTATCAAATAAAGTCCCCCACAAAGCTAAGTTTTAATTACAATGCAAATTAGTGAATTAAAAATAATCTTTTATCATTTGCCAAATTATGCCCTGGACTCCATTTTTTTTTTGAGCATTAAAGTTTTAATACTTT
>JXSR01S012857.1:0-11366 GCA_000969725.1 Ophiothrix spiculata
AATACACTGTTAATATTATTTGTAATTCAATAAGAAGTATCAAGCCTACAACCTGTTAAAATTAAAAAAACAAAACAAAAAAACAACAATCGAATCATCCGAACATTATGAGATTATAAGGTTTCGGAAAATTCGCTAGTAAAGATTCATGTATAAGGAAAAAAAAAACAAGTTTGTTTCCTGTAGGTGGTCAAAACACCTAAATGCGAAATGCGTTTTTTTATTTTATTTTGTTTTTATTTTTTTGTATTGTTTCAAATTTTGATTGAAAATCCGCATGGGTGATGATTTTTTCAGTAAGAAGCCTGTCCGGTTTCAAGTTTTTGTTGTAAAGAAAACACTTCTTTAGTAAAAATTTTGCAATTTTCCCCGTTCTTTCTATCAAATTGGCTATTTTTATTTTCTGCAATATCAAATAAAAAATTGAAATGCGCAAATATATGACGCCAAAACGAAATGCGCGCGGCGCACGGGAAACAAACTTGTTTTTTGTTTTTGCCTAAACTAAAAACTTTATTCCATATGTACCCCAAAAATTGTGATATTCTGACTTGTGTAAGTAAAGGCACAAACTTGCAGTAAACATAACAATCCGACGTCTCGCTCACGAAAATAGTTTTAAAGTAAAACTAGCGGATATCTTATAACAGTGGCAATTTTTAAATTTAATGCATTTTTTCTTGCTCACTTGTCATTTAAAAGCAGTTTTCTGTTTTGTCGGCGGGGTTTTCGAAGTACTTTAGAGTTTTCGTATTCTTGCTTTTCACGACTTTTTTCTCCAGGTTTGATACCACCAGAAGATGGTTGTTGGTTTTTGCGCGTTGTTTGCTTTGCGTTAATACCTGAGGGTACATCTGAAGGCATAAGGTCCGGGTAGTCATATGTCCCTGTGTCTGTTGTGTGGTCCGGGTAGTCATATGCCCCTGTGTCTGTTAGTTCATCCTTTGTAAGGACATCTCTAGTGTTTAGAGCATGGTCGACAGATTTTAGGTCTTGGTATTTATGGTTCTTTTGTCTCGTTGCGTCTTCCAGTTGTAAGTAATCATCGGCGTCCCTTAAGGTATCGGGATTAGTAACGCCTTGATACATGTGTTCTTGCTGTCTCGTTGCGTCTTCCAGTTTTAGGTAATCATCGACGTCCCTTAAGTTATCGGGATTAGTAACGCCTTGATACATGTGTTCTTGCTGTCTCGTTGCGTCTTCCAGTTTTAGGTAATCATCGACGTCCCTTAAGTTATCGGGATTAGTAACGCCTTGATACATGTGTTCTTGCTGTCTTGTTCGGCTGTCCAGGTGTAAATACTGATCTTCAGTAAGAAGACAATCCGGATTGGCAAGATCTTCATACTTCTTTTCTTCTTGTTTTGTTCGTTTGTCCAGGCTCATGTACTGATCAGCTGGTAACTGCTGAGAGGAGTTGCCAGTTTTGTTGATCGGATTCAGATTGACATATTCAGTATTTCCATGAACCTGGTTTGGGTTGGCATTGTCTTCTTGGTTCTGTTTACGGCTACAGGGTTTCGTTCTTAATCTATCCAAAAAATAAAAAAAATACAACATTCACAATGTGTATTTTGTTTCAAATATGTAAGAAGGATACAAACATACCACGAATACTATCTAAATCAAATTTGGAAAATAAAATGAAATAAAACAAAATGTAACTGACAACCAACATATATTTATAGGAAGCAAATTAAGTTTATGGAATAGACCACTTTCGTATGTCCCATAATGCATCTTGAAAGTACCACAAATACGGGACCTTGTGACGTATCTTGCGCAGTCGAGCTGTGCGCAATGCGCAGAACTTCAAATATGGTAGACTGAGCAAGATACGTCACAAGGTCCCGTATTTGTGGTACTTTCAAGATGCATTAAAGGACATACGAAAGTGGTCTATTGGTGTTGTACCATTAGATTGTTTGCGATTACCTTTCGGTAACGTAATTCTGCTTAATCACGAATCCCAATTGAGAGTGTCTGCGCTCTGTGGATGCAATTTATTTAATTGCATATCATACGCTATATTATATTGTACGCTACCCTTGGCGTAAAGTAATCTGTATTAGTTTCGGTTTGCATTATCTGTAAGGGTCGGAGAATTAAATTTGGATTCGGGATACCGTATCTCACTGGAATACGGTATCTTTTATTTGATGCTTTATAATCACAGAAATATATAGTATGATGTAGACACACTAACTTCTCTAAGCATGAATTATGGAATTAAATTTTGCTCAGTATAATACAAGTTTTGGTTATTTTCATTTAGCATTAGATTTGACAACCGTACTCTGGCAAATGAATGGCAATTTGACCGAGAATGCGGCTATCGCGCCAGTCAAGCGCTGTTTCTTGCTTACGCCCAATTTAGCGGCAACATGTAAGATGCGTATAGACCTTTTCAAAATCCATTCGGAAATCTCGGGAACATTGATCACATGGCCATTTTTTCAACCAATCACGTATAAGCTCATATGTATGCATGATTTTGTCAACAAAAAAGTCCAAAAAATCACTCGCATTTCAGTGCAATAAAAGTGAAAAATAAATATAACCAGACCCATACAATATTAGATACACTCATTCTGAACAACTTTTGGCCGATGGTACCATAAGCTCACCGACATAAAGAGTGAAATTTCCATTTGAAATCGGCTGATCTGCGCTGATTAAGCTTAAGATTTGAAGTTGCATCAGGGGATCAAACTGAAAGTGACTCTGTAGTGCTGACGCTAATTCCAAGTTCGAATTCGTACGTAACCAATTAACGAGAACGCGAACTTAACATTCTGATTATTGTGTTGAAGAATTACTTTTTTACGGCAATTGCCGGAAAGTGTAAAATCAGCTTCGGAAATTATCGGATAGTCGTGTTTTGAAAAGGTCTATTGCGTTGTAGTCAAGTAATAGTAGCGCGAGGCTGAACGCAGTGCCTGGGTCACTACCAGACATGGCACCCGTGTGGCGCAATCCCCTAACTTAGCCGGATTTTTAGGGTACAAATAGACAAGTTTCCTATCTGTTCTTTCTTTAATCTATGATTATAACAGATAAATAATCTATGCTAATATAATAGCATAGGCAGCTATTGAAATTTGCGTTTTGAAGAGAAATTGTTCTGTTTGTTCTGTTTGTTCCAACCCATGAGTTACGTCGTCAGCGTAGAATTATTACTGAAGTACATTATTCGACAGCGGATTATAAACCGTCCTTAATTTTTTGAAGGAACATTAAACTTTTTCAGCGCTAAGAGATATAATAAAAACATAAATAGAAAGAGTATACAGGTTAACCTGTGATCTTCGACTTTCTTAACTTACCCCCAAAATATGCCTATTAGAATGGCAACAGCAATGGCAACACCAACTACTATTGCGAGTATGGTTATCCAGCTAATTTTTGCTGAAATGGGTGAAAATCAACATTTTAGTCAGGGTCGGTATGTCCTTAAGGGGTGGTTCGCTGGCTTTTTTATGGGGATTTGCTAATTTTTGCATTTTTCTGAAGTTTAAGGTTCACTGATATCAAAAACCAATGTTGAAGATTGGGTAAATAGTGAACAGTTAAGTAAAAACCAATCCATTTAATGTTACGTTAAATGGATCTTCCCAGTTTTTATTATAGCATGGCAAATAACCATGACTGAGGGACCACTGAGAGCTTGGCCATCTGCTGTGTGCGAGCCAGGACCACTTCCTCTATACCAAAGGAGTCAAAAAACCAACATTTTAAGGTTCCTTATAAATTATGACCATCAGACACAACTCGGACGTTCCACAAACATGAAAAGTGGCCTTAAATGAGATATTCAAGATGGCTGTCACAATTCTCTAAAAAAATACCACATTTTCATTATCGTAAAGTATCTAGTAAAACACTTTATGTTCAAAACTATTATTGGGAAATGATTTCTTGGGCTATAACAAATATGCATCGAACTCCAAATTATGCATATGCATATTTAAAATTCAAAATGGCCGCCAAGAAGGCTGCGAAAATAACAGATTTTCATGAAAATCGACCAAAACAGCTTTTAAAACTTCCTGATATTATAAATATTGAACAGGAAATAACATTTAGGGTCACAACAACATCTTTTCCTCCCTACTCCCTAATTGTATTGTAAGCTTGTATCAAATTCAAAATGACGCCTTTTCTGAGATCATAAATGGCCACTAAAATATGTTATATGTGCAAAAATTGGTTAGAAGAACTTCAAAACAGTATCAAAGACACCAAATGTTCCAAATAATCAACGGAAAATGACTTTGAAAGCAACAATAGGAACATTGTCTCCTATAATAGGTGCTAGTATGTTTCAAATTCAATACGTGAATCCTTAAGTATAAGAAAAGGTCGTGCGATAAAATGCAGTAATTTTAAATGGGAATAGAGCTTCATATTAGATTTGAAACATGCTAACACCCTTATTTTGGAAGAAATCCTCCCATTGTCATGATTGTTACTAACAAAGCCATTTTCTGTTGATTATTTTGAACATTTGGTGTTTTTGATACTGTTTTGAAGTGCCTCTAACCCATTTTTGCACATGGAAGCATTTTGGCGGCCATTTTGGATCTAAACACAGGCCCCATATTGAATTTTGAAACATGCAAACAGCCTTATTTGAAACATTATAGAAATACTCCCATTGTTACTTACAAAGCTATTTTCTGTCGATTATTTTTAAATGTCTCTTACCCATTTTTGCACATTAAAAACACATTTTGGCGGCCACTTTGGATCCAAGAACAGGCGCCATTTTGAACTTGATGCAAGTGTACAATACAATTAGGTGCAAATGATCGTTTGTACCCTAAATATGATTTTCCTTTTGATTATTTATGATATCACCAATTTTAAAGACTATTTTGTTCGATTTTTATGAAAGTCTGCTATTTTGGCGGCCATTTTGGTGGCCATTTTGAATGTGAAATATACATGCTAAATTATTTTGGGTCAGATATACACTATAACCATCCCAAATGAACTTCTAGGCATTATAATTAAATGCTAGTTTGACCGAAAAAATGAATTTCTTAGAGTAACCAATACATGAGTTACGATACAGAATAGTTGAAATTGGCAGCCATTTTGAATTTCAAAATGGCCGCCATGCAAATATTGAAAAAATGCCAACATTGATTTTCATACTCGGTATACCATAAGCTTTCAGAAAATTTATAGTTTTCCTAATCCCCATAAAAAGCCAGCGAAATTACATAAGGAAATTGACTATTTTACGCTAACCACGAGCAATTAAATATTTAATTAAATCTAATAATGATGCTACAGACCATGCAGAATATGCTGCTACAAGCCTTATAAGAGTTATTGGTTTTAGTAAAATAGGTAATTATCATTGATTATGTATTTCATTGAGAAACATGAAACTAATGTAAAATTTGTTCCGACGAACAGACGAAAGCAAGGTCAGGAAGTGCTGAGGTAAGAACATTTCTGAGGATATTTCTTAATGTCATGAACTAATGGACAATAAAGTGACTTTTGGCCTCGATATTACTTTTCCTTGACCTTCTGATCCATACAGTTTCAATAGTTATAAGTCATGGTTGATAGTATATGTGGTTTTGGGTGTAAAATTGCGGGAAATTTGGTTTTGTTACAGCCGCGCTTACAATAGAAAACGGTCGATGGGTGTTTTTTATTGCTTTCAGTCATATTAGTTGGGCGTTGTTTGGCACCTTGTTGTATATGATATGACACAAGACACAAGGTAGCCAACGCCTACGGTATCGGAAATATTTCAAAAACTGGAATTTCTACCATTCTGGCCTGTAGATGTGAGTATAAATTTCATTATATTATATAATATCATTTTCGTCATGATATACATGACATTGTGCATGATATGATATGCATGACACATGAAACTGACTGATTGAAATCTAAAATCTGTCAAATCTCCATTTTGTATTTTCTGACGTAGATATCAGAATTTGTCAGGAAAATTGCGTATTTTCTAAATTTAGAGTCTCTAGAACCCTACAAAAAACCTATGGATGCTTAACGGAGTACGATGAGAAATGTTCATAGTCATTAAAAATAACTTTGATAAAAGATAACTCGACATTTGATGTCATTTTCGTCGACGAAAACTAGGTGTGCAAAAATACGTGCAATACCCCATATATTCATTATCGTCACGAGCATTTAATGGCATTGTAAATTTTGAATGACATGCATAATTCCATTGTGAATCTTTGTAGTTTAACCTACCAAAGTTTCATCGCAATCGGTTTATCCGAAATGCTTGAAATTATGAGGTTTCTGCAAAAAAACGTAAACTTTTTCGAGGTAGTCTGTTGACACCATTTTAACCTTGATCATGAACGTGAAATCCTTAGTAAAGGTTAATGTATAAACTAGAGACTCTATTTCACATGTACACCAAAAATTGTGACGATCGAACAAATGTAAGTAGGCAAAAACTTGTAGTAAACTTGACTGTTCAGCCAAGCGAGACGTATTTGGGTTCGTACCCTTGAGACAGAAAATTTCAATTTTTATAACCTAACGACTGACTGCTTTTTTCATTAAACATCGTACTTAAAAATACATGACACAGGGAATACACGATCTTTAAGAGTATGTCAACCATACAGTACTATTCAGGAAAAAAATGGTAAAAAGCATGAAGAAAAATATTTGAAAACCAAATTTTGTTACGTACCTCCCTTTTCGTCTACCATCGTCTCTGTAGCCTCGTTTATAATGGTTTTATCTGTCATGGTATTGAAGGAATATGAATAAAGAGATATGGAAATATGGGTAAAATAGAACTTGATATTTATTAGTTAGTCAAGGGAACTGGTTGTCCATATAAAACACATATGGGCCGTATTCCAGAACGATGTTTAACTCTAAACATTAGTCTAACTCTTAACTTAGACTAACGTTTAACTAAACGCAATTCCAAAAGAGTTGATAAATTTAGACTTATGTTTTAGCTTATCAAACGGTCGCTAAACCGCCGTTAAATTAGACTTGGTTCGGGGGTAGTTTAAGGTGTGTTTAAAAGTACGTTTGCATGGACTGGCTGATACTTTCAATGGATAATAATGTTATATGGCGAAGTGTAAGTTTGCTATTATGAAGGGCAGTGGCGTATCCAGTGATTTTCATCAAGGGGGGATGACAAGTAGTGGCGGACGGCTGATTGTTTTAATCAACAATTGTTTTTCAGCAAAAATGGCCGGAGGAAAAATTATGTATTTTTTTATAATACGCGCGCGGCGCGCAAAAAAACAAAATCTTGCAAATCGGCTAATTTCAGCTATTTTTTTATTTTTAATCTTGAAATTTACCCAAACCTTGACAGATTTTGACTGAAAATCGATATAATATCTGAAAATTCGCGCGAAGCGCACAATTTTTTTTCACATTTAATTTGTCAAAAACAAAGGAAAATTCAATTCCCTTTACTTTCTTTTTCTTCCCCTCCACGTTAAAAATAGAGGGGGACATATCCCCCGCCCCCCCTCGCTTTCGCCGCCTATGGTAAGGCAAGACAAAGATTTTTAAAAGGGCGCACCTCAATTTCTTTACAATATCTTCTGATGTAAAAAAATGATGACGTTTTTGATCTTCCTACTTTTTTGGCAAATTTTACAGTTTCAGCGTTAAAGTGTTATGATTCTTGACTTGCGCGCGCTTCAAACTTGTTTGTTACAATTACGAAAAATAGGCCTATACTTGAGTATAAACTGATGACACTGGAGTGAAAAAATAAACCATTTCAGGCATGCTATATTGAAAAGGAGGGGCAAGGCTTCTTTCTGGGGAGCAAACCCCCCCCCCCCCCACCCAACTCCTTTACCACATTCTAGATACGCCAACCCTACCCTATACCTTTTTCTTGGTCACGTTATGTCTGCAACATTATACTGTGAAGGGGCTCTGACCTTAGATGGGGCCAAATGAGGACCAACCTTTCGAATTGGGTTCAAACTCCTTATAAATTTATAAATGTCCTTCTTGAACTTTTCCCATTTCCCCTTCCCTTCAAAGTTGCTTTTCATTTTCGGTGGGCGTATTCCGTTAAACAACAAGAACATAAATATAGGCCTATTTTGCAAATGATTTTAAAGGCCATGTAGTACTGGCCTTGCGTCACAAAAAGGTCGGGGGAAGTCAAATATAATGTTGCAGACATAACGTGACCAAGAAAAAGGTATAGGGTTGTTTTTGAGGATTGAAGGGTATATCAGGTGACACCGTTAAGTTAGAGTATTAAAAACACAAATTTTGAGGCAATTTCTTTTGAACCCTATTGTGAAAACAGTATCGCAAAATTCTGATAGGGTGCATGTATAGGGGAAAAATGGTATATTTTGGCTTATAAACCCTCCATCCTTTAGGTGTTTTGAAAAACTGTGGTTCACGCTATGCCTGCAACTATATTCCTGAGTACAAGACTATATACAAGAGTCAAAATGCTGTTTTGAGAAAATCAGTGTTTTAAAATTCGCTACATGTAAAAATTTATTGTGTAATTTCAGGAAGTGCTTGTCATGTCTTTTAGCATATATGTGAATAACCATGTTTTAAATATTATTTACATACCTTTTCCAAGATCATTGCATTCATTGATTTGAATAAATTGACAGTTAAAGTTATATGCCGGTATGTCTGAACACCACAACTCAGTTTTTTGTCATATGCCACACACATCATAAGGAAATACATAAAGTTATATGCCAATGCAAAATCAGTAGTTTGTGTTCTGACATACCGACACAAGAGTAAACAAAGGAATAACAAAAGAAATATTATTATTATAAGGAAATACATAAGGACTTATGTGCCATTCGAAATGGATACTTTGTATTCAGACATACCGACATATGACTTTTAAACAAAGGCTTAACAAAGGAGTAAGCTCATAATTTTCAATGGGTAATATTTTCACACATTTTAAATAGTGTGATTTATATCATTTAAATATGTGCATTGCCTTTTTTGATTATTGGAGGAAAAAGAGCATGTTTTATAGATTCAGAAATCAAGCTTAACTCATTTTGTCAAAAATGCCTCTTGTGTCGGTATGTCAGAACAGCGACGACATGTTACCCTAAAATATTGTAGAAAACACGCCATTTTGCTAAAACTTCTTTACGTATTCGGGAAAGTTTGGTATCATATATGAAAAGTGTATTTATACTCTATTTATGCATAAAAACTTCTCAAGATTCTAATTAATGAAGTTCTACTTGAAAAAGCGATTGGGGACACGATGTATCTGGTGGACGAGGCGACGGTGGATGAGGCGCGCATAGGATTACAATCATGCAAAAGGGTAAAAAAGTTATGATTTATAAAATTTAATACATGTATTGTAAAAATATAAATGCGGGGATCGTAATTATTTGAATATACTTCAATGAGATATGTTTGCTAAAGCATGTATCAAATATCGACAAATCATCAAGTTTTGTTGTTTGTTAATGGTTTATATGTGGGTATTTTTTCTATACATATCTTTTGACCGAGTCGACGTCAATGGCAATTTGTCGAAGAATCTAATTATGTGATTAATTTTAAATTTGAGAAAACCTTTATTAATATTTATTTTGTAAATGATTTTAAATTTAAAGTGCAGTACTGTATAAACACAGTTAACCCTCGTCCACTTAAGCTATTTTCTACTACGTTGTCACCTTAGGGGGAAACCCCCCTGTGAAAATGAAATTTACCATACGTGCCAAACGTGTGGTAGTTTTATACCATAGTGCAGGGTAGTGTATCCTCTTTCCATTGATACCAAAATCATGAAAATCGGTCAAGGCATTACGTAATTATGACGTCTTAAAGTACTTTAGGTCGAAAAATTTCGTCGAAATCTGATTTTCGGCGAAAATTGAAAAAAAAGGTCAACAATTCGCTATAATAGTTCTAAATATCCGATTTTCATCGGGTTGTTTGCTAATGAATTAAGGAAATGGTAGTTATAACATGTTCTGTAAGTTTAAGCTTGTTAGCATGCAAATATTTTTTTCAAAATGGCGACTTTTATATGAGGGAGGGGGGTGGTTACCACCCCTACCCACGGACTTTGACGGCTTACCGTACCCCACCTGAGGTGGTGGTACGCCCGACTTTTTTCATCAAAATGACCACGAAGGATGTAAAAACATGTGACCCCCCCCCCCCCCTCTTAGGAGAACGAGGGTTAAATTCACCCGCTTTGAAATATAGGCCTACCCACGTTTCAACTTATCACTGCAGTCTAGACCTACAAATCATGTATAAACACACGTTCAATCGATGCAATATCTTAAAAAGAAAGGAGAAAAGTTAACGACACAATTAATATGTCACACTGCGTTGATTGCCATTGACAAAATTAAATCGAATATCGGGGGATGATATTTCTGGTTGTTAAACATTGCGTTTAGTTAGACTATTCGATAAAGCATTTAAGCAACGCATTCGTAAAACGTCAGTCTAGCTAAAAAAATTTTTGGCTTAGACAAAGGTCTAACTAAACATCGTTCTGGAATACGGCCCATAATGATTTACATTCCACTACTTCATGATGCGGTAGTACATACACAATTAATCAAGTGCAATCAATACGCCGGGGAAGTAGTGACGTTACATTTATGATAATTAGCCCAACACGTGCGATCTGGTCCCAAACAAATGATCATGTCCTGAGTGGTTCCACTCATCGTATGTATTAACTGTAGAATAGGCGTACGTAAACATACAAATCAGACTGATTTTTCTCGGTTTGAAAACAAAAATAACGGCAGGGATCCAGTCCTGGCTTGTGATCACAATCTGTAGCATAACAGGCCGGCATGTTTTCCCTTTTTTTTTTTTCTTTAGACGAAAGTTATGGTATAAAATCGTAGTTGGACTTTTTTTCCCATAGACTAAACGTGTGGCAAAAATGGTCACACCGTTTGTTTGGGTCAAAAACGCACGTGTTGGGTGATTAACATGAATTATGACGTCACTACTTCCCCGGCGTATCATCCCCGTTTTTGTGCTAGTGTTAAACACAAATGAATTTAAGTTGCATGTTATTTTCTAATTTTATCGTTATATTTTGTCGAACGCAGTTGTTGAATTTTGCGTACCGTGTCACTGTTACTGGCGCGAAATTTATTGGGTGATAACTTTTGAGTACTCCAATAATATAGGATCTTCTCTTTAAAATGAGTTTTTAAAACAATATATATCAGAGAAAGGGGTTGATATAAACGTTAATTTAAGACGTCTATGTAAGGGGCAACAAAACGTAATAAACGACCTTAACACGTGTCCAAGGCCTTCGGTCACTGAATGATGTAGAGTGCGCCGCTGGGTTTCCTGTCTAGACATTATATTTA
>JXSR01S012857.1:38385-51620 GCA_000969725.1 Ophiothrix spiculata
TTTGAGGAGAATTTGGATCAAAATTGATCCGGAAAAGGGTAAGGTCATATTTGATACTTTATCGGATCAATTTGATCCTTTCTTTTTAAGAGTGTAGTGCAGGTATACAAGAGCTGAATTAATTCGTATTTTACGTGACTTATGGATGTTGTTTGCGATTATTTTATCTAGTTACAGACTGTGATAAATCAGCACGATTGTAGGATTTTTTCTAGCTATAATTATTGGGAGCCACTGTGACAGTGGTATCACGGCTTTAGTTAACTTACAACTGTGGGTAAATATGAGATAATCACGCCAAATCATGCATTTATGGAGGATTAAAGCTATCGATTGGAGATTGGCCAAGAATACTTATGAGACATCATTTTGGCAACGTAAATTGTAACCGCATTCATTCGCACACTTACCAAGGCATAAAATCGTTGCAATGTGAGAATATACCACGACACGCATCCATCATCACAATTATGCATAATGACTTACCGCATCCATCGTCGCAATGACCTGATTGACTACTTGAACCGGAACAACTTCCTACGCCGTATGTGTAGCATGTTCTGTACCGATAATGGCGTTCGCTGTCACAGTTACAACCTCCCCATCCACTCCAACCTCCCCAATGAGCTGTAAAATGATTATTAAAATACTGTATAAAGTGTATGATATTTTTAGCGTTTGCGTGAATGACTCAGATTAGGCTAGGTTTGATCTTCCAATCTGTTTTGTAAATGTAAGGCTGCCGAGTACGATTGAACAGTAGCGTAACGAGGAATAGGTTACAGGAATTGGGCAAGCTGACCCAGACGCCACCTTTAGGGGGTGCCAATTTGTCACTACATAAAAAATAGTTGGACCAACAAAGGTTATGGTTCTTCTAAGCATAATTCTGCGTTCATGCAAAATCTTGACAAAGGCTACTCTTTCGGTCACGTGTGACCACACTTGTCTCGTAAATACTGAATGGCAAATACAACTGAGACTACTTCCACAGAACAGAGCACAAAAGAACAATGATGCCTGGCATGGTGAAAGTTAGGCAAGTCGGCGAAGTGTAACGATTGTAAGTAAATTGGTTAGATTGTACGCCAAACCAAAAATCTTACTCAATAACATGTAAAATACTAATCTTTATGATAATTAATAATTGTTTAAAGTTCAAAACTTACGACAACGAGTAGGATTACATGATTGTCGTTGACTAGATGCCCCAGGACACACATCATCTCCTATGTAGTGACACGTTCTCCGTCGGTCACGTGACCCTCCGCCGCAAGAGCGACTGCAACCTGCCCATGACCCCCACGGGCTCCAGTATGCTGTAATGTCAAAATATGCAACAGATAGTTGATATGCTTTATATCACATTTTAATCATATAATTGAAATATTTCAGAAATCGACCAAAAAAATAGGAACTCAGAACGATACCAAAATCTACATAGCATCGATATTTGCCTTATTTATGACAATTCTTGACCTCGTCCTGAGTTCCGATTTCCTGCCAACTCTGAAGAAGCTTTAAAATCGAAATAAGTTACAAAATGTTAAAAATTTGTAGTGACGACACCTCTTCGTTCTCCTCCTCCTCCTCCTCCTCCTCCTCCACCTTCTTCTTCTTCTTCTTCTTTTTCTTCTTCTTCTTCTTCTTCTTCTTCTTCTTCTCTTCCTCCTCCTCCTTCTTCTTCTCCAATCGTTTTCTTCTTGCATGAAAGTGGCACTCATATATCTCTACATTGTAGGTACAATATGATTATTGAAATAAAATTGAGACAAAAAAAGTTATCTGGTAACAATTTAATGAGCAAAGCAAATTTGTACGCCCCCCCCCCCCCCCACCCCCACTTTAATTTATGCTTATAAGTATAAAAAAAATCATATTTTTTAAAACAGGGAGACCCATAGCAAAAGCGTTTTCGATCTGCTGTGATCGAACTCAAGAACTTCCTCTTGACCACTTATATGCATGCGGTGATGTATCTTACAACATGGCCCTTCGTTGCATGATGTAGAGTCTGAAGAATGCCCCAAACAGGCAAGATCACTTAAACAGGTCCTTGTCCTTATCATCACGCCGTCACCACAGGTGGTACTACAGGGGTCCCATGGAGTCCATTCACTCCATTGTCCTAAACAGATCAAACAAGATGATTTTATTATAGAAAAAATAAGGGAAAGGGTAGATAAGATCTGGAACACCTGGTATCCGTAAGAGCGTAATGCGTATACATACAATTTATAGATCCAAGTCAGTAAAGTTTCTTTTTAAACGAAATGGATCTTTTTTACACATGTCTCAAATGAAAGTATGTGATGAATTGTACCAAATTGATTCATTTATATACAAATTAATACAGGATTCTTGGGGCTGAGATTTAAAAAGAAAAAATGCAAGTATTCGCTCAGGCTTTTAACCTAATAAGGTGAATTGGCCCACAACTAGGATTATTTTTTGAACTTGCGAGAGAAAGAATACATATGACCTTGCATATTAGCCTGTATGTACCAAAGAGACCTACTTTAAGCGAAATATACTGAATACAGAAGGGGAAACTACAAGCATATGAAAATACACATTGCCTTGATAAATAATATCCCTTAACCATAAAGCCGGGTGTGAAAGTAATCGTAGTCCCCCTGAAATGGCTGTCCCCCTTCCATAGACCATAACGGAATAAAGCGTGAAACTAACGTTGCGTGAGAGTTATTAGCATATACTTTACTGTACAACCCGGCCAATAAGAACGGGGGACTTACATTCCTGCTACACCGGTATAAACCTTTAACCTGTTCGGTACGAACGGACTTGTATGTTTATATAAAACATCTCCACTAAATCACATACCAGAAAATGAGATGCTTGATTGAAATCCTGTGCTAGTTGTATCATCATCTGATTTAAAAACAGTAGTAATGTATCGCCCAGTAGAAACAAATGTTTCTGGTATTAACGAGCCACAGTATTCGCCAATCAGTGACGCTGGTGCATCCAATCCGTCATACACTTTTAGGCTGTCGTGGTTATTCGGACAAACAGCTTCCACATTTCCGTCGGACTCAAGTTCAAACGCATCCATGTCCAATCTGAGAACATACCCGTCAGGTGCCTGAATAAGGCTATGGCATGTGACGTCATTTGGGTAATTGTAAGGATAGTTCGGTGATTGCAAAATTGCGCCTTCCTGAATGGTCAATATAATATCGCAGTTGTATTCTGCAAAGTATATGCAAAAGGTTATATGGTTTTTGGTTGTGCATTAAGATTTCCACTGAAATTAAAAATATTTTGTAATCTGCACATTTATTTATTTATTCATAACATTTGGGGAAAACACCAAAACCCAATATTGAAGAACAATAAATTAAAGGGATGCCCTAAACGAATTTTAAAACTAATATTTAAAAGGAATACAGTATAGGTAAATGTTAAAACACATTAGCTCAAATGAGACATATTCCCTAAATTTCGCTCAAACTTTTCACACTTCCGAGAACATTATCTTGGGATATTTTTCATACATCTCTATTGATAACCCACCCCTCACGAAATGTATTCCAAAAAAAAAGGCCTTCTCTCTGTGATGTTGCAAATGGTTATTAAGGTTTGTATACATAATCATTATAAACATTACTTGGATGTTCTTTGCATTTTAGAACAGAATCCTTGATAGACTTACTTATAAAGGTAACTAAACCTTTGTACCCGATATTCGTGATGTTATGATTGGACTGGAAAACAACAAAGAGATCGGTTCCAGAAGATTGAAAATATTCCGGTATATCGGAGCCACAATATTTTCCTAAGGTTGGAGCTGTCTCATTAGAGCCGTCATAAACGATGAATGTGTCATAGTTGTTTTGGCAAACATCTAAATCACCGGATGTTCTATTATTCGATGTCTCGTTTGAATTTACCATATTTACGGATGGAATGTCGGATTGGAGCGAGAAACCTACAATGTCTAACCATACTACGAGTCCTTCGGGTGCTTGAATAAGCGTCTTACAAGTAACGCCATTCGGATAGTTGTTCGGGTAATTTGGAGATTGGAGTGTTCCAGTTTGTTTCAACGTAACATTGCATTTATGATCTGGAAAAACGCAAACCATATGATAGGATTAGTTTAATCTTTGCGGTAATGCATGCAAGGGCAGCAGATATTTATTAGCATATATGTATGTAGGAGAGTTGCTGTAACAATATGTTTCGATTTGCATAGCCTAATGTAATTGAAATATGCGTTTTTATCCTTAATGCACTGATTTACTGGTATGCATTTGGAGTTTTATTGCTATCATGATACAACATAATATAATACCTATTACACATGCACTCAGGACGAAAGCAAGAACGTTTCTATCCATTGGAGTAGATCGTTGATTAATAATTACGAATCATGGGGTCACACTATCTTTGACCTATACCGAGTGTTGAGTTTCCGCTCACGAAATACGCGAATTATTGTCATTGTCTGTCAAGCGTTCCACCTCACTCAGCAATGCTCAGGTCGCAAGAATTAAGATAATCGTTTTAAATATGGCATAAAGTATATAAAATAATGAATAAATACGTACTAGCGAATGCAATATCTGCCTGGAATCCAGCCGATACGACTGCATGGTTGGATTTAAACACCGCATATAAATATCGATCGGATGAATGGAAATTCGATGGTATTAAGGAGCCGCAGTATTCACCAATCAAAGGTGCTGTCTCATCACGACCGTCATACAAGCTCAATGTATCGTAGTCGTATGGACAGACGCCCTCTATTTTACCATCTGGTTCCAGCGAAAAGTCGGTGATGTTGAACCATACAAACTGTCCTAATGGCGCTGTTATTAGTTTTCGACACTTGATGCTCATTGGGTAAACGTTGGGATAATTTGGGGATTGAATGACGCCGGGTGTCTCCAATATATCGTCGCAATTAAGATCTGTAAAGAACACAGTTTGAGATTGTTGATTTTATATAACACTATAAAATCTAAATATTATTGCTTTTATAGAGTCTTAAAAACGAACTTTTTCGAGAAAAAAAAATAGTTACCGTAGACCTTTGTCCACATGAATTGATTTTTTGATTTTTTTTCTCTGGAAATTCAGTTTTAACCATGTTATATATTTGGGTGGGGGGTTGTTGGTGGGTGTGTGTGTGTGGGGGGGGGGATGTTAGACTTAAACCCATTGTGGTACCCATCTCATTAAGCTCATTAATACAAACAATATTGGTCATCATGGTCATTTAGAGGTTGTTGTTTTTTTCGAAAACAGTATATCACAAGTGTAGAACTTTTCTAGATTAGTACAATGGCGTTTAACCCTCTGCCTGTATTTCGGGCTTTTGACTTTAACATTAATTAAGGCTTTTAGGATTCTGATTTCAACCAAATTCACAAATATAAATACTGATATATTTTGCACTCGCCTGCAAAAGAAACGGACGCTTGAAATCCCGTCATCGTAACACTAACATCTGACTTAAATACAACGTATAAATATCTTTCAGACGACTGGAACTGGCGGGGAATCAATTCTCCACAGAATTCTCCAATCAGTGGCGCGTACTTGTCAATTCCATCATAAATTCTCAATGTGTCATAGTCCTGGACACATTCTCCTTCTTCCGTGCCATCCGACTCAAGAGAAAAATGTACCATGTTTACCGTAATCGTTTTCCCGGGAGGTGCGTGGATGAGTGTTCGGCATATAACATTATTTGGATAATTGTTTGGGAAATTGGGAGATTGCAAAGTTGCCCCATCCACGGATAATGTCCGACTACAGCTGTATTCTGTAATGGAAACAATAAACTCATTTAATGTTTTAATCTACTGTTACTTTGTGTAATTTAAAGACCACGCAAAGCAATCGCAATTGGTTACTGTATAAGTGGTATTTTTCGCGCTACATTTATTATCGCGCTTTTCGCGCAAAATGAGATTAGCGCAAAAATAAATGTACCACGAAAATTAATGAGGATGTGTTGCAAATAGAATTCTATACACGGACAATGTTAATATGCGCGAAAATAAAAACGCGCGAAATGGTCCAAAATTGACTGAGCGCGAAAATTACTGAGCGCAGAAATATTGGCGTTTACAGTATTTCTTGTTCCACAAAATTTATTAAGGATAGATAGATATTAATTGTTGACCTTACTTTAATTTAATTATTTTCAAGACACCTAAAAGTATATACCTTTCTGAAAATGTACGGAGGCTTGAAATCCAGACGCACTAACAGACACATCAGATTTGAACACGATATACATATGCCGACTCGAAGAAAGAAATGATTTAGGTATGTATACTCCACAAAACTCCCCCATCAAAGATCCGGAATCATCCTCTCCATCGTAAAGACTCAGAACATCCTGGTTGTGTTGGCACACACCTTCCTTATCTCCATCTAGCTGAAGAGCAAACTTGATGATATCCAGTCGAATCAAAGTGTCTTCAGGTGATTGTATGGCAATTTTGCAGGTCATATTGTTTGGGTAGTTGTCTGGATAATTTGGCGATTCAATAGTGCCCTCCTCGGTAATAAATATGTCGCAATCGGCAACTTGAAATATAAAAGAGACATACTTAAGTTCTTATACATTAATAAACAATGATGATGGGCTACGTTATTTCAAAAACAGATTTCAAACTCAGATCATGCAATTTAAATTTTAATTAAGAGCAATCTGGATTGGGTTGGGGTTATTAGATTTACAAAACTGCTTCGATAGATGCCATGCCAGGTCTCAAATACACGTGGTAACAGTGTTTAGCAAGGACTATTAGTACTAGATTATTGTCAAATTGTGGTCTATGCAATCAGTGGCCTGGCGGGTCTAGTGCTTTGCAATGTTTGGAATCTCTCATTTAAATTGTGGTGCAATTCAGAATTAATATAGATACAGTGCTACGCAGTATAAGCCATGATAGCCTATTCTATGCAATTTCTGGTGAAACTGATGGAGTGCATTAGGTATATAGACAACACCATTTTGTCATACCAGTCAAATTTATGAAATTACGGTAATGTAACCGAAAACTTGCTAAAATAAAGACGAATTATTGAATCTGCCTGTAAATAACAAGTCAACACTTACCGTCATCTGTTATCTGATAACAACTAAATTTTAAAAGACGTTCATGGCGTATGTATCATCTAATATCAAATAAAATAAAAAAGGAACCAAATTACTAGTATGCCAGTTAACTTACTTTCAAACGATACTCGTGCTCGAAATCCTTGATAAACACCTGTCTGATCGGATTTAAACGTCGCGTATATGTAGCGTCCAGATGAGGACATAGTTGCAGGAATCAAAGAGCCGCAGTATTGTCCAAGTAATGGAGCGGTTTGGTCGCCACCGTCAAACAGTGTCAATGAATCAGTATTGTTCGCGCAGTAGTCTTGATATTTACCATGTGGCTCCATATAGAATTCCGTGAAATCAAGGGAAATGCGATTGCCAACAGGCGCTTGGATGAGAGTGTAACATTGCATATTCGGATAACTATTTGGATAATTTGGCGATTGGAATATGACTTGATTCGTGGCCAATGTGGTGTTGCAGCTTTGTACTGAAAAAGAATAAGCAAATGATAAATTAAGTGGTCCCCCATTTTGTTTTGTGTCCAGGCCTTTACCACACCACTGACATCGTCTGACTTGCTGATCAGATGTTAAAATGTTATATTGTTATTGTAACATTAAAGCCTGGCTCACACTATGAAAAATTCAAAGGAGGGTGACGATGGTGAGTCATCGACAGCAGACTGTTAATTAAGGCAACCTGCGGTGGCTAGCGAATTAGGCAGAGTTAAGTTACGGTAACACATGGTTTACTGGCAGCACTCGTCAGTGTGAGCCTGCTTTAAATTCTACATAGCCTTAATTAGTTCTTCAGTTAATCAATCAATCAAACAATCATCTACACTGTACTTGTATGACATGCATACCCTATGAAGGAGTCTATCCGTACAGGGCTGAACGTGACTTACGAACCACGTAACAAGAAGAGGAACGTTTCTTGGCCAAGGAAATAAGGAGACAAAAACCAAGGGCGATAATAATTTGTGACCGTGCAGCCCGTATGAGCAGTAAATGCCAGAAACTTCATTTTGCGCTACAGTGAAAATACATGTCAAGGTCATAATTTGCCGAAATTGATTTTTTGATAGATTCACAATCCTAGTGCTTACTACAAAATACCAGCAAAGTTTCATTTCAAGAAAATCATAGGAAATTCGAAATAAATTAGCATATTCTTAAGACTATCAACAGAAAATATAGGGCTTACTAATCTTTGAACGTGTAATCACTTGTAACTCCGGCCCAGGGTACCCGGGCACTAGCGGGGAACTCGTCATACTCGTGCGGGGAAGTTGTACATGTTGATGTCCCCGCCAGGCGGGGAACGCGAACGGGGATGCGGCAGTGGCTCGATGGTGACCATTTAGGCGGGGAATTTGACCGGGACGTAAATCTATGAAATTTGAGCCCTTACCCTGTGGTATGGGGCCGGGACTTCGTCGGTGACTCAGAATTGAGGATGTCCCGCCCTACGGGAAGTCGGCGGAGTGTTAGACGGGGACTCGTCAAATTGTGATGAACGAGCTCGGGCACATTCCCCGCTAGCGCCCGGGTACCCTGGGCCGGAGTTACAAGTGATAGGTGCATTAATCTCAGTTATACGTTTTACTCCCTGACAACCTTTGACGGACCATAACTTGACTTTTGGAAATTGTGTGAAATTCATTAAGGTGTCATTTTAATCCTTAAAGCATGGTCTTTGCAAATAATTAAAATTGTGAAAATGACAAGAGCTGGCATTTACTGCTGTTTTGGAGTGGACGGTCACATTTTGTCACAACTTCAAAACCGGATAACAAAGACTACAATTATTACAAAAAATTAAAAACCTGCTCTTCCTTGAAATTAAAACAAAGTTTAGATAATTTTAATTTAGCATTACAATTTACCTGTTTTAAATTGTACGGCGGCCAGGTACCCCGCACTACTAAAGCTCTCGTCTGATTTAAACCGTACATACATATGTTCTTCCGTTGAAACAAATGTGTCGGGTATCATCGAGCCACAGAATACACCAAGTAAAGGAGCGTATTGATCACGTCCGTCATACAGCGTCAATGTATCGTAATCATGTGGACATACACCCTCTACGACCCCATCTTGTTCCAGTGCAAAATGTTCGAAAGTCAACTGAACTATGGTTCCTTTTGGAGCTTCGATTAAATATGTGCATATAATCTGGTTGGGATAATTTTCTGGATAATCGGGAGATTCCAGTAGATCATCGTCTGTGCTTAATGTTTTATCACAACTTTCTGTATTAAATAAGAATTAGAGCATACCTTTAAAAGAGTACACAACCGTTTATTTAAAAAGGGTTAAATATTTCGATGTTGTTGTCATTGTTGTTGTTGGGTTGTTTTTTTTTGTGTGTGTGTTGTTGATGTTGTTGTTAATAGTATTGTTTTGCTTTATAAATGGAAACCGCAGCATAATCATATTATTTCTTAAATGATTAAAGATATACAGTATGATTATACTGCTGTTTCCATTTTAATTATTTCGTGGCCTTTAAACCAATTTCCATTACGGGAAATCTATCAGGAAAGAAGTGTGGACGCATTTGGATGTAATATGTTATTTCCATCATTAAGGAAATCTTTTCTTTTTTAATGGAAAAAAACTCTGCTGATGCTTTTCTAGTTTATGTTACATGCATGATTTATTACTGTTTCATTATTTGAAAAAATATTTACTGCAAATGTGTGTTTTAAGGGTTTATACAAACGAGAGGTCTTCTAAGTATTGCACAACACAAATCAGTTTTTACCTATCGTTGTGTAGAATGATTCGGTCGATATGGGACCTAGCGTTGTATCAAGATAGCTTTCAGTAACCAGCCAGGTGACAGGCTCTCCAGTAAGACCACAATCTTCTTCGTCTTCGCTAGACACACAGTCAGGTATATCATCACACACATAATCTGCTGGTATACAAGTTCCGTTGTAACACGGGAAACCATCACAACTGTTGATTAAAACAAAGAATACGTAAAATGTTATTTTAACGAAAGCTTACCAACTCTCAGTGCATTTTACATTTGCAATGTGCCATGGGATACCTTGGGAAACCACATTTTTAAATACGAGTATATTTAGTCATTAAGAGTATTCCTAAGCCTATACTTCGAATATTTCTGTCGTTAATTGATAAAGACACAGCAAAAATGTATTGGCTTATGTCATTTGATGTCATGTGATTATTTTAATCGTTCTGGGTTCAAATTATTTATTAACCCTCGTCTTCGCCGTGAAATATTAATGGGTATAGAGGGTCTGCACGTGACGTCATCGTACTCACATGGGCCGGCAAACAAAAAGTCCCGTCATATTATAATCTTTTAGCAGTATCACAATACCAGATGACAACTAACAATGACAAGAATATAAAGTACATTTACTTAGTTTCATTTTCAAGTCATGATTTGAAGTCAATTACAAGTTACAAACGATTTTGTTGTCTTGTTTACATTACAAACTACTCCGACCCCACCAAGATGGCAGTGAGAACGGACTGCGTGCATGGTGCGTATCGCGTCGTGCAAACCCTCTATTACAAGACCATATGACTATACATTATTCCAAAAGTTCACATGTATAATGCATCAAACTTACCTGTCATTACCTGGAAGAAATGTCTCCAGAACTGTTATCGTTTCTGTAGAATATGTCACATTACAATTGGCTTCATCTTCAGCAGTCAAGCAATCAATTACTCCGTCACAAATCCCAGTCGTTGATACACATCTTCCATCTTGACATTGGAATCCATCACAAACACCTAGAGAAAAACATGAGAGTTGTAAATTATTATAAAACATAATTATAAAGACAGCTTCTTTGTAGTACATAACGTTTTCTGATAGCCAAAGAGGCTTGAGAGAACACTCCATAAATGTTCACTAACCGTCATATGCGGCGGAAGTTTGGGTAGGCAGATTGGGGACATGCCCCCCTAAATTTCATGTGGAGGGGACGGACCCCCTCAAAAAAAGAAAAAATAAAGAAAAGGCTTGCCACTTTTGCAAAGCCACTGGAATTAGTGTGTGGTCTACCCATAGATTTAAAGGGGAGATACCAGACATGTCCGCCATTTTTATCCGGCATGGAGACAAAATTGGGGGTATTCGGGTTTGACCGACAGCTTGCCGATGAGGCATCGCACCGTGTCATAAAGCGCGAATATTGAAACACGCACACACGCTTTGCGTGTAGGTTGTCGTATCATTCGCGTAAATTATTATTTGCGCAGGTTATCTGTACGCGTAACCAAGTCTCGGCTATCGGAGTTGATTTTCCCGGTAACCGAGTGGACCCGAATACCCCCAATTTAAGCTCCATGGCTGACGACGCCATTACACGGGCTGGTATACAAAGTCTGGTATCTCCCCTTTAAATCTATGGGTCTACCAAAAGGAAAATCGTCGAAAAGGAAAATGTGTCCTCCGAAAAAATCCCAAATCCTCCCCCCTAAAATTTTAACCTTCCTCCGCCACACTGTTAACCATTATGCACTCTGAAAAAGAAAGGATCAAATTGATCCGATAAAGTATCAATATGAGCTTACCCTTTTCCGGATCAATTTTGATCCAAATTCTCCTCAAATTTGATCCTTTTCGGATCTAAAAAGAATGTGTTTGATCCGAAAAGGATCAAATTTGAGGTAAATTTGGATCAAAATTGATCCCGAAAAGGGTAAGCTCATATTTGATACTTTATCGGATCAATTTGATCCTTTCTTTTTAAGAGTGTATATTCAAACCACACTAAATCAAGCCCATCCACATTCTATAGGAAAGTAAAACTTTGATTATTCAACAAATGTATTACGTATCGGATAGAATGTCAGCCACCTAAGTTTCGTAAAGGTTCGTACGAGAAAAAATAAATGGTTAGTATCTTATCCATGGGAATCTTATTATAAAGATCTTTCAACATTGGCATTCGAACCCAGGATGTTCCACATAGAATGACATTATTTTCGTTTGAAGTATTCATATCTTTATGTATCTCTACAGCTTTTTGATTCCAACAACAATGGCTCTAAAATCATTGTTTGTTATCAATCAAAATTCAGATAATTAAGAAGCTGCTATTTTTAACAAGTAAGGATGTTTAGAAAGGCATAAGTGTAAAGAAACAATGTCATTGGTTGAAAGCACCTGTTATTAAATGAAAATATGGTAATAGCAAAACATCTCAGTAGAACTGCATGTAACTATCATTTTAGCAAAACGATTTTTATTTGGAAGTAATGTTTGTGTCCTGGATTAAAATAAACAGTATTTTACCTGGCTGTGGTCTTGTGGTCTCCACAACCATCTTTGTTGTTGATTGTTCTGGATCCTTGTGACAGTCATCTTCATCTTCGGCTGTAGTGCAGTCAATTTCTCCGTCACATTGTGCACTTGATGGAATACATCGCCCATTGTTACAAAGAAAACCATCACAAAAATCTAAAAAGTAGAAAAACACTTCTTTGAAAACGTTGTTTGTTTTTGTTTCGGACGTTGTACATTTTGACATGTAAGTGCAATAGAATTATGACTCAACATTGTAAAATTTCGAGTTCGATGATAATGTTCATCATGTGTAGCCCGCAAAATAATGTTTGTACTGTCTAAAATTGAATTTATTATGTATCAATAAGACTGACAATGTAAAAAAATATTTGTAATTCACAACAAGTACTTTTCGGTGGTTGAGATATATTGTCCGAACCTTTTCATTATTTTTGAATAATTTACATATGTTAGAAAAACGCATAATGTATCACCTTGTTGTGGTCTTGTTGTCTCGAGAACCATTTTTGTAGTTGAAGTTTTCTGGAATGTGCCACAATTATCTTCGTCCTCAGCTGTGCTGCAGTCAATTGCGCCGTCACATTTTGCACTTAAGAAAATACATCTTCCATTGTTACAAACGTAACCATCACATGATTCTGGGAGAAGAAAGGAAACTATGCAATGAAAAAGTATCTGAGGCTGTAGATAAGGTCGTTAATAATCGGAGATTGACAGTTTTATAACCGAATACAATTCGGTAGGTTTTTTTTTTTACTTTGACACAACGAAAGAACAATTACTTTGACGCTACGAAAGAACAATTAATATGACTCAACCAAGTTGTGTAATTACGGGATTA
>JXSR01S012858.1:112438-123299 GCA_000969725.1 Ophiothrix spiculata
CTTTCATTAATCTATGCCATACACACATCCTCACGACCCAATCACTTAGTCTCACACACCATAATATTTATTTTAATCATTCTAGTAATCATCATAAAAACAGTACAGTCTATTTTTAAGGTCAACCAGACAACGAAAACTAAGATAGCCCATAACAAATTGATCAGGTAAACACATCTAACCTGTTCCCAATACAAAGATGTACTGTAACAGAATCAAATATTTGATAAAAGTCTCCATACCTATAAAGCTGTTGATGACTCCACAAAAATGACATAGACACATGATCTGTGCCTCAAGGTATTATCTAAACACCTACATAAGAGGGTTGACACAGACTAACCTTACATTAAAAAACATTTGAGTCCTTTGTTTGTTTCCTACACTTGCCTTCAATCATTTCAACAACATCCTTCCCAATGGCAACATCTCTTGGTCTTGACCCTTCTCCATTTACAATTGTCACATCTGCACTGTACTGAATCAATAAAGCTACCAGATTCTAGAGGAGGAATGAATCAGAAAGTGTAAATCAATGTCATGCATAGAGAACAATTCTTAACGTTCAAGTCTGACAGAAATCAAAATCTAAAACAAAGTGGTCGTTTGGGTATATTTGCAATTTGTAGCATGTTCCCTTGCACATTCTCAAAAAGAGAAGCATGTTGAACACCGGGGTTAAACAAGTCATTGTCTTATGCGTACCATGTTAACGCATCCAAATCTTCAACACTATGAGATAGTGGAACAGTTACCTCTGAAGTTTTACAGTAGATATAATTGTTGTTGAAAGTTACTCAAACATGATACAGATTTGCCATCACAAGTTACTACTTGATCCAATGCATCTGCATATTTTTTTATATAGGGCAATCAATTAAAGCCACCCTTGCAAGATAAAACTACATGGGCACATGAATGTATTGCTATTGACTTGTGATGAACCACTCTGTAATATAACTGGACCCCTGATTGAGTATCTTTACAAAACATTTTGATTTTAAACTACTGACTGGCAAAAAACTGATTATTAGAATTAATCTCATGATAACAAATATGTCTCATTATTCCACCAAGTAGGTTTTCAAGTCATACATACCAAGCGTCCTGTATAGGCTGCTCTATGAAGTGGAGTATCCCCTCTGGGAGTGACCAAATTCACATCGGCACCATACATCAGTAGGGTCATGGCAACTTCTTCATGGCCAAAGTAACTTGCTAAATGGAGAGGGCTCCAGCCAAGATTGGCTTTACTTTTACCTGTGCAATAAAAATTAAATTCAAAAGAAGGCCTAAGGAGTTTCTTTATCAAAGGGTAAGATACTGCATACCAAGGTGCTCTACCAGAAAAAAATATTTTTGGAGTTAAATAAAAGCCAATATTTTGCTTATTATCATCCTATAATTTGACCTTCAACTTAATTACAGTTTGGGGAATACTGCAGAAAATGTAGTGCATACTGGTATACCCAGACTTGTTAAATTTTGAAAAGTATGCAGCTCTGATGACCCATATCCACCAAATCTCACTGAAGAAAATCACAAAATAAATACATTATAGACAGGGGTATATTCTGGGACCAAGGTTTGGGAAACAGAAGGTTGCTAGTTTAAATCCAAGTAAAAACATGCATTTTTCAACCCTCCCTTTTTGAGGAGAAACAGAAAACGGCACAGAAAATTGAATCAAGGCAAACTTGCAGATGAAGAAATGTCTCATAATTCCCGTCTATTTGGTGTTGATCAAAGTATAGGGACGTGCCTCTGTGAAATTTGAAAAGTCATTCATCCAAATACCAATTTTCAAGAAAAAGGGACCGATCCATAGACCAAATCTCCCAACTTTTATTCAAAAATCTCATGTTTTTGTCCAAATTTGCGCTTGGCACAAATTTTCTACAGTTTTGTGAAGAAATGCTCTAATTTGCACCATTTGGAACAAAGTTTGGAAAATTTTGAAAAGAAAACCCGTCGAAATACCACATTTTGCAAAGAAAAAGGACCAATTGAAATACCATGCAGAGCCTGAATTTGCAGCACGTCACCATAACCCCTAAAATTAGCACTAAGGAGCCCCCCCCCCCCCCCCCGGAAAAACCCAACAGGAAGCTTGTGAGCATCTTGATTGCTTCAATAGGTGTGCACCATGTATACATGTGGCTGAAAAACCTGTTTGGATGGTCTCAGAGAAAACTAACCAGAGGAAAAAAGATGAGGACTCTTAATTGCCCATGGGAAAAACTGTTTAAGTTTTATTCATCTGAGGATAAGGCTACATTTTTAAACTTGGTCCCACACCTCCTTTGCGATTATAAGACGAGAGTTCAGGGACCTATTGCATGCAGACACAAAAGGCTGATATATTGAATGGCCATGCACCTTGAATTTATGTTTGCAACATTGTCGAAAGAATTGTAGCAGTGACTTACCTTTGCAGTTGATGTTGAGTGCAATCTTGCCTTTGTGATTCTGATCCAACAGCATCCCCACAGTTTTAGCTTCACCATTTCTGGCAGCATACAGTAACTTTTCTTCATCATCCATCTCTTCCCCATCCATCTCTGCCTCATTAATATCACCGTCACTTGAAGGAGAACACTCTGCCATTGAACGGTTCCCTTTGACCTGGGTGTGGCAATTAAATAGCTATATCTGCAAGTGAGTGTGAAATTATTGCACTAAACTAAACATATATAGATAAAGGAATGGAGAAATACGCATCGTACACTAGAACATTAATAACAATTACAATTTATGTAGAGTAGACAGGAAAAATGAAAATCATGGTGGCATTGTTTGTTATATCAAGAGTGATTTAAACTATTGTATAAATGATGATCTTCTTATGATGTTGAGGCTCTTTGGGTTGAAATTAATCTTCCTCACACCAAACCTATTATTGTTGGGACTATTTATCGTGTTCCAGATGCTAAAGCTGAATATGTTAATATGATTGATGCTATGTTTCAGAATTGTGTTTCCATTTATGACGATGCCATTATAGTTGGCGATTTCAACTTGGATGTTTGTAAATCTAGTGACTCTAGTAAAATTTCTGGTATTGCCAATCACTCTCAACTTACTCAACTCATCAAAGATTATACTCGTGTTACTGAAACTAGTAGTACTATTATTGACCTTGCATTTGTATCCAGACCAGAAACTATTTCATCTTCAGGTGTTCACAGCTTAGGCATTAGTGACCACAATCTCATTTATGTTGTACGTAAGATTAAAAGACCAAAATCTCCTCCTCTTATTGCTAAGAATAGGTCTTTTAAAAACTTCAGTGATAATGAATTTGTACATACAATTAGTTGTCAAAATTGGGATAGTGTTTGTAAATATAGTGATGTTGATAGTGCTCTAACTTTGTGGAAATCTTTGTTTAGTCAAGCATGCGACCTCCATGCGCCAGTAAGAGAGAAGCGTGTCAAAAGCTCTCAGCCTCAATGGATTACTAGTGAATTTCTCTCTCTGTGTAAAGATCGTGACTTTTATTTTGCTAAAGCACAAAAAAGTAAAGATTCACATGATTGGCAAAAGGCAAAGATGTATCGTAATCAAGTTAATAACATGCGTTTGTATCTTAAAAAGAAATTTTATCACAATTCTATTGCTGAAAATGTAAACAACTCAAGAAATCTCTGGTCTGTAATTAAGAAACTGTTGCCATCTAAATCATCTTCTCCTTGTACCAGGTGTCCCAAAAAATGGTTACATGTAGAAAAATGACTGTGTGCCAAAACTATAGTAGTTAGAGAAATGAAACTTTTAACAAAGTATATTACAAACCTCTTCTAGATACTCGTATAATGTTGATATCACAGCATTATTAATTTTTGAGTTATCAATTAAGGTAGATACCTATGTCACAAACGCATTTGTTCAAAATTCAACAAAATAATAAGCATACACATTTTTTATATTTTTCAGTGTTTCTAAATGATCATTATCAGACTTTATATTAAACCAAATTTGGTACAATTTGTAATCTAAATCACTGAACTCTCTTTCAATATATCTTTTGTGCAAATTACGGATACCTGCGTTCCAAAATGAGTTGTTTATTTTGAACCTGTCAATCAAGTTGTGGCGCGAAAGTTGATGAATACACATAAAGCACAATCAAATTTTCATGGGTAACAATAATTCTTTCACTGTTTAAACTGCAAACTTGTGTAAATTTTGTAAAACATCTGCATGATATGATGCTAACACTTACAGGATATTTTTAAATACTAATTTTCTTTGTTTATTTTCAAAATTCCCGAGCAACATTTCGAAATATCAACATTTTTAATCGGTGGCCATTTTTGCCAAAAGTCAGGTTTCAACCTAATTTGCGGATCTGAAGTAATTGATGACGTCATAATTACGTAACAGCTTGTCAGATTTTCATGATTTTGGTATCAATAGAAAGATGAGACCCTACCCTAAGCTATGATATAAGACAACCTAACTTTGTGCATGTCAATTTTCTAGGTTATGTGAAGTTAAAGGATGGTTAAAATTACATGAAACGTACATGCTTACGATTTTGTCAAAATTTGAAAATGCACGTTTCTGACATAGGTATCTATCATTGTTGATAACTCAAAAAATAGCAATGCTGCGATATTAAAATTTTGTAAACATCTAGCAGAGGTATGTATTATAAGGTATGCAAAGTTTGAACTCTCCAATTGCTATAGTTTTTACAAACGATAATTTTTCTACATGTAACCATTTTTTGGGACACCTGGTACTTCTGTTGAAATAGATGATGGTTTCACTACTTCTGCCAAAGAAACTGCTAATGTCTTTAATGATTATTTTACTTCAATTGGTTCAAGTCTTGCTGATAAATTTGATGATGTTCATGTAAATAGCTGTAATATCAATGATAGTGAAGAAAATCAGTTTAAATTTAGCTATATATCTACTGACTTTGTATATAAACAGATTATTGATCTTCCAAATGACAAATCTGCTGGTATTGATGGATTTAGTGTTAGACTTTTAAAACTAGCAGCTCCACATATCTGTCATTCTCTTGCTTATATTTGTAATTTATCATTATGTACATCCACTTTTCCATCTGACTGGAAAGTAGCCAAAGTCACCCCTATTTTTAAAGCTGGTGACAAATCTGATGTTGGTAACTACCGTCCTATTTCTGTTCTACCACTTATTTCTAAAATTATTGAACGATCTGTTCACAACCAATTATATTCTTTTCTTGACGATATGAATTTGCTCTCAAATGATCAGTCTGGTTTTCGCACCAATCACTCAACATCTACTACTTTATTAGATGTTCAAGATTTTATTTTGAAAAACATGGATAATGGTAATGCCACAGGGGCTATATTTTTAGATCTTAAGAAAGCTTTTGATTGTGTAAATCACTCTATTCTCATTGACAAACTGAATCATTATGGTATTAAAGGTGATGAACTAAAATGGTTTGAATCGTACTTGAGCAATAGAACTCAAGCTGTAAATATTAATTCTACACTCTCTGAGTTTAAACATATTGGTATTGGAATACCACAGGGGTCAATTCTAGGACCTCTTCTTTTTATTATATTTGTAAATAGCTTGCCAAATAATGTTAATTGTAAATGTGTCATGTATGCAGATGACACAACACTTCTTTGTACTGCTAATGATCCTATAACTCTTCAACAGAAATTACAATCTAACTTATGTAGTATCGCTAAGTGGTTTAATAATAACAAACTTACTCTTAATATTAAAAAGACAAAACTCATGGTCTTTGGTACACAGCATACTCTTGATAAATTTAATGATGTTACTATTCAGTATGATGACAATGTTATTGAACGTGTTAATGAATTTAAGTATCTCGGTGTCACTTTTGACCCACTATTGACTTGGTCTGAACATATACATCAAATGTCTTCAAAAATTTCTAAACGATGTGGTGTAATCAGACGTGCCAAATACTTTGTTCCTAAAGATATTCTTGTTATGCTTGGTAATGCTCTTGTTTTGCCAAACTTTGATTATTGTTGTTGTGTATGGACCAATACCTCTAATGAGCTTCTTAATTCACTTCAAGTACTTCAGAACAGACTTGCACGCATCATTCTATCGGCTGATATAAGAACTCCAGTAAATGATATGATGCATACACTACAATGGAACAAGCTTAGTGATAGGTGGTACAACCATATGGTTACTATGATTTTGAAATGTATGAAAGGTATAGCACCTGAATATCTCTCTTCTCAGTTCATTTTTATGTCTAATATTCATTCTAAGGGTACTAGAAGTCAAAGTAGCAACTGTCTTTATGAACCTAAATGGAATATTGGTGCAGGAAATAGAACTTTTAATTCTCGTGCAGTAAGAATATGGAACAATCTCCCTGTTGAAGTTAGATGTAACTTTACTGATTATAGTGTCAATCAATTGAAACAACTTTGTGTTATAAAATGTTCTTAAATATTATTTGATTTTTCCATGCTTATACCATGTCTACTTCATACATGTATACCATGTATAAAACTATGTTGTTGTTGTTTATTTATGTTCAATTACCATGTAAATTGTTTATATTCACTATTGTATGCAGGGCCTCCTTGGAAATCAGTGTTTATCATTGAAGGGGCTACCCTGCCTAAAGAAAGATTAAATAAATAAATAAAACAGGCCAGGATTTCATTTTTATTAGAAAAAAAATCCTGGCCGAACAGGGACTCGAACCCCGGACCACTCGCTTGCAGTGCGAGCGCTCTAACCACTGAGCTATTCGGCCTCTCAGATAAACCGAGAGTTTTAATAACCAAGTAGCGTGGCATATAAACATATATAATGGCTACAAATAAAAATGTTGAGTATTTTGAATTTCACCTATAAATGTTTGAACAAATTGAGATTAGCAATTCATTAAGTTAAAATTTTACTCACATTATAAATATATCATCCTGATACTTTGAGTCTATACACAGTACGCACCTTTAAAGCTGTCAGCATGTGACTACCCCACTTAAGCTTAATAAACAGTCTGTGCGCACTTGAATGTCTCTGCAAATAAATACAGATATCAATCCCGGGATATCACTGACAAAGTCTACGAAGAGATTCCGCAGCAACCTAATAAGACAATAAGTAGACCCTATAATAGAAGATAAGCATACCAGTTTGAAAGACCTATTATATATAAAGGAAACGCCAAAGTATGGATAAATATGCATATACTTTCCTGTGAAATACAAACATGAGCACAATGTCAGGAAACTTTTTTCTAGTCCAACTTTCATGACCTGATCGATTTTCCTGTAAACATTTATTGTGATATCAGCTTCCATTTGTTTTTCATTTTAGCATACCAGTCTTTGAGTTAATTGAGCATTACACTTAAAGATTGGTATTCAAATACGTGGCCAAGTATGGGTGCATTTTCGGCTGCCTAGGTTTACCAAAGGACCCTCTCAAATGTGAAATATAGTTTACATGTTATATTCTTTTTTTTCAATTTTTAAAACTGCACATTTTTCTATCAACTCTGGCCTTTTCTGGGAAGAATTTGAACCTTGGTTAAAGGCATTAGCCATGATTTACTTGGGTATGAAAAATTTTGAAAACTTATTTGAATCAAAGAAAGACCTTAATAGAATCTAAACAAACAAACATCATATCTGTCAGCAGTGTTTCTATTTTCCTAAAGTTTGAGATTCCAAATGTACTTCTGTTGATTTTAAAGTGCACATTATTCTTTAGGAAGTTTAAATACACTTAATAACATGATCTCTTCACTAAAATATATTGTTAGTAATTACATAGAAGTTTTAAGAATTTAGTAATTTATTTCTAGAAACACTATCACTGAATTTCTCATTCTCCGGAAAATGAGAAATTAAAACAAACAATTGTCTGTTCTACTATAAATGTTTAAGTTCAACAAGAATGGTTAAATGGATATTAGTTAGTAGTTGGAAGTAATAAAATCAGTACTGTAGGTGTTGAGGAAACTTGAACTTCACTTTGGTGATTGTGGCTAATGCCTCCAAACATCAATTTTTTTCAAACTTTTTCTAACTTGGTATTAAAATATTAATCATATTTTTCTCAAACCCCATGTGAAAATTTTACGGCTGAAGCACGTTTGCACAGCAAAGTATAGGCAGCCATAAAATACCTAATGGCTCAAAAAATCAAAACAGTTTGACCGATTTAATTGAATATGAAAATCTTAGACCTCTTTAGCAGTCATCTTTCATAAAAAATTTAAATCCAAATTTTAAAAAATCTGATCATCCTCCTTTAAAATAATATCCATGGAAGAACAAAAAAGGGTTTTAATAGTTGGACTACCCCGATACTGTTCTTGTGATATCATTATCTTTATACTTACTGATAGCAGCCAGTCTTGTAAAACAGACTCAATGCTGATAAACTCATCATAGGTCAAAGTTTCATAACTGACTTTACAGTTTGGCCTTCATGATTGGTAAAACATACAACTGAGCTCAAATATATAGGCCTACCGTGCATACGCCACATGCACTACTGTGTAGCAAACAGTGAATTCATTGAAGTTGGGACTTTCTTCTATCTACACAATTATATCATATTTATATTTTTTTATAATAGACAATCAAATAATAATAAAAAAATAATAAATAAATAAATAAAAATAAATGTATAAATAAATTAATTAAATTTTTGATTAATAAATCAATTTCGATTTATGACACAAGAATAACTTGAACTTGCTTAACAAAGCGATCTACACCATTTCGATATTATATCAAGCATGGTGAAGAAAATCTAATTTATGTTCATAGCAGAGATTATCAAAGGGCATTGGAATTTTTTTTTTTTACATTTCTGTCTAATTATTCACCCGGCTGTTATTTTATAACATATAAAGTGCAAATCATCCACAAATAAAATTTGCAAAAATGTGTCCAATGCCCCTTTAACTAGCACAGTGTGCCATATGCGAGGCATCATTACCTGCAAAGTAGCCCCTAACATGGAATTTAAAGCAATACTATACGATTTTGATCAAAAAATTGTTTATAGTAAAAACAGCATAAAATGAAGGAATGTGCCTATCAAAAAGCGATTTCAAGTGTTTTTTATCAAAAAACTGTTTTGCCACCGAAAAATGGATAAAAAGCGTATGCATGCTTTCCTATACTAATACATGTGGAATTAAATTTGGGATCCCAAATTAATTTAATTCAATAAATGGCCATAAAAGAAAAACTAAGCATATTTAAGCCATATCATTTTAAGGGTATCATTATCTACCCAAAACAAACCCAAAAAGCTTAAAAAAAATCAAAAATGACAGGTGACAGGGGCCGCTTCATTTTTAACACTATTTAATATTGCTTTAAAAGAAAATTGTTTTGTTTTGAAATATAAAGAGAACAAGAAGATACTTTTCCTCTGATCACCCCTGCCAGTGATCTGCACCTCTCTGAAGTTCTTTTCTGGTTTTTGGTGCGGGAACTTTTCAATTGCTTCAAGTTTAGCCTTAATTAATGGGCTTCACCTGACCTTGACCAACAACATGGCCTAAATAAACAACATTTGCATGGCAAAATTCACAGTTAATTTTGCTTCGGACAATTGTCAAAAAAAAGACGGAGTTGCCCAAAGTGTTGTTCCCAATACTGACTAATCAAATCAGTCAAGTTAGCTCAACGGTAAGGCACTCGCTTGTGGTGCGGAAGGTCCCAAGTTTGAACCCCACTGGTGCCTAAAAGTTGGAGTGTGCTTGAAATTCCCTTGGACAAGGAACTAACTGCTAATAGTGGAAACCTGCGCAAAACCCGGGGAGCAGATCCGGGCAGCGATGGTGTGATATGGGCTGATCAAGGTTCAGCGCCCCAAGAGGTTGCAGCAGATCCAAAAATGATGCTTGGTGTGGAATGGAGCTTACTTGGGACACAGTGGTCAGTGAACACCTGTAAAGTGTGCAGAGGCCACATGGAATTACACATCTGGGAGCATTGACATGTACACCATAAATCCCCAGTATTTTTTATTTATAAATCATCAACATGGCTTCACAGCGCTCAAATCAGCTTCAACATGATTGACCATTCATTAAAATGTAGCTGGCCCATTCTTCATACCAAATGGTACAATGCGATACTGGTAAAGCGCATCTGGGTTGCATAATGCTGATATTACTGGCACATCTGTTAGTGGGACTTACCGACATACTTTCAATAGATCAAATTTGCTTACAAATTTTGAATTGCCAATATTATGTAATCATTGATTCAAGGAATTGGATAAGAGTCAGTCGTAATTGGTACATTGATTGACTGTTTACAAAAATCTGTCAAAAAATGATAGAAACCATTGAGCTTTCGAACCAAAATACAGGGGGAACTCCATTCACTATTACTTGGTTCAATAATGTTATTTTGCACCATATAATAAAATTTTATCCAGGTGTGCTCTTTTTACTTGATTTACTCTACAGGGTGTCCCAGAAAGAATTAACTCCTACCTTTGGCGGGTCATAACTTTTACAAAACACAATGAAATCGAAAAATTTAACTTGAAATTTAATGTACAGGTCATAAATTATCTAGTGTATGAAAATCACGTGATATGGCTCAATGGTTTTGATGATATGCTCGATTACGTTACAAGTGGTGTAAAAGGCTTCTGTCCAAGTTTTAATATTGATGATCAGACATATATTTCCTTCAAAACTCAATTTAAACCTTAACTTTTATTTCTCAAAATGAAGAAAATATAAGATGTGGAATGTTCATTTATCACCTTTTTATATTCAGGATCAATTGACGGGTTCTAAACAGCATTCTAATTGTTAGCAATTATTAAAGAGAATACATATTTCAGGTATATGAAAGTGTGT
>JXSR01S012861.1:24597-36829 GCA_000969725.1 Ophiothrix spiculata
AATTCCACAAAATTTCTAGGTGTCATAATAGATGAGAACCTTACATGGAAAAATCACATTGACGGAATTTCTAAGACTATCTCATGGAATATTGGTGTCATCAATAAATTGAAGTATATTGTACCGGAACGGGTATTGTATTCCTTTTATTGTACATTAGTCTTACCATATATTAGCCATAGTATCTTGGTCTGGGGAAATACTTGTGAAAGTTATTTGGATAAAATATTCAAACTCCAAAAATGGGCTGTCAGAGCAGTCACTAGTAGCCATTATAGAAGTCATTCTGCTCTGTTTTTTCAAAAATTTAACCTCCTTAATGTTTATGATACAAATACACTTGAAGTTGTTGTTTTTTATGTTTAAGCACTTTAATAAGAGTCTTCCAATAACTTTTCAACAGTTTTTTAGTAAACATAATGATTTACACAAGTATTTCACAAGATTCAACAATGATTATACTCTAACAAAGAACCGTTTAGTCTTTTCTGATCAAACTATTAAAACTACAGGCCCTATTATTTGGAAATCACTTGACTCAAAAATGAAAGATTCAAAGTCCATAAAACATTTTAAAAATCAACTAAAGTACCATCTTTTATCGAAATATTATTAGTATTCTATTGGAGCATAGTTTATGATAACTTATGAAAATGACATCATGATAATTCTGTGTAGCTGTAGTTATATTATATTGTTTATTTATTTATGCTGTAACCTTGTAGAGGGTTGTGATCACCTCTGGCCGTAGGCCTTTCGATTACATCCCCCATATCGTGTCTGTTCTTAATGTGTTTTTATTATTTTGTATGTCGGTATGGAAAATAAATTGATATTGATATTGAACCATTCATCTCTTAAACTTCTTTGTCATCAAATATGTCATTGGTTTCTTTTCAGACTTCTGACTGAATTGTAATTTATGGACATTTCTCTTTTTAATATTGTTTATTTCCTTATTGCATTTTTTTAATTGGAGCAAACTGTATTATGTATGTGCATCTTACTTTTCATGATGCAGGTTCTCTCTAAAAGAAAACCCTGCCCTCCAACCTCGCGCCATGGTGGTGTTTGGTTGTATCAGCAAGCAGACACCGACCATCCTGGAACATATCATCTACCTATTGAAGTTATTAGCCGATGCTGTGATGGCAGTCAAGGAGCCTACAAGTAGTTTACTCTTGATTGAGTCCATCGTCATCGCATTGACGAGGTTACAACCGCTTCTTCCACATGTAAGTTGTTAGACAAAGTCGTCATGTGAGTGCAAGAAAGTCGTATCTGCAATAGCTGCCATTCGTCATAAATTTGGATTGTACACTGTCTAATCTCCAATCTTGGGTCAGTGGTTCTTGAAATGGTTCTTCAGGCGACGGTGTCACCTGAAGAACCATTTCAAGAACCACTGACATAAGACAGGGAATTTTTGATGGATTTTTCACATTCTTGTGACAAAGTATAAAATAAAAATAACTTAGGGCAGCCATTGCACTCACACGACAAAGTGAAGTAAAATCCATGCCCAAGTGAAATAAAATCCATGTTTTATGTCAGTGTTTGCTTCCCGTTTTAGCTGGCCTTTTTTCATAAATAGCGCTAAATAGTGCGTTTGGAAGTACTATATAGCACTTTTGAAAATACTATTTAGCGCCAGCAACATTTACCTTATACGTGAAGCAACTTTCACACACAAATTTACGCACGCATCAAACTTATACGCACAAGTTATTTCGCGCATTACCTAGACTTGTTAGCATTGTGTGACTGCATTTTTTATTTAAAAAAAAAATCTTTTACTAAATTAGACTTCTTGACACGAAAAAAATTACAGAAATCAAAAATTTATTAATGCAGTGTATATAAAACAAATATATACTATATGACTTGTTAAAATCTCTGGATCAAAACTAGACCCTTCAGTGACTAAAATTTTGCTATTTTACTTCAGGGTTGTGCCCGTCATTAAAATGGCAATTTTAGTCACTTCAGGTCCCTAGTTTTAATCAGAGATCTTCAAGTCAGTATATATTACAATGTCCAAAAAAATAATACAGGCAATTTAAATTCGCTATTCACCGTAGTACCATAGTGCTGGCCATTATTATGACCCCCAAACAAGGGAATCGTCAGACCCATTGCGCAAACCTGTCAGCACTTAGGTTATGGTTAAATAGGGGAGCTGTTTCCCCGAAACAGCTCCCCTATTTGCTCGCTCGGGTCAACAAAGCAAGTGTGATAAAGTGATTTACCCAGGTTCACAACACGCTGGCATTAGCGGGACTCGAACTCACAATCTTCTGTTTATCTGCACTGTACCGCTAGGCCACCTGCAACCAAAGTAAGGTCATTTTTTTTTTTGTTTTTTTTAAATTGGAAAAGAAAAAGTTGAAAAAACCCTGGCCAGCCATATGTCGCACAGCCAGTTTATTTTTCTCCAGAACAGTTGGATCCTGTAGTTGTTTGACAAACCTGATCACATGCCAGAATGGAATCCTTCAATGAACAAAAGGTTTGTCAGATGTTAGTTTTAGGAAATTGCGTGAAAAAACAGAGAAAGGAAGATAGCTTCATTATTAAGCTTCCTTCTCTATTGAGCTTCATTCCATCAGGAAAATGGGATAGAGTCATGGAATTTTTATAGGGGAACCGATATTCTCCGCCATCTTGTGTCGCTCATGGAGCAGAGTTATTGTACTTCCGGATATATTCGGAGTTTGGCCCGATATCCAGGCAGACGCATATACAGCTTGTGCATTTTGTTTCACGCGCAAACCGTTTCAAGTAGCGTGTATTGCGACTTGCTCTGAACAAAGTACGCTAATTTTCCTGCTAGTCCGTTGCGAAGACTCTCGAAGTGTGGCATGCGGAGCCGTAAAATGATTGTCGCTCCATGAGCGACAATCCAAGATGGCTGCCGTCCCAAAGGATTTACACGGCGATGAAATCAAAATGGCGGAGAATATCGGTTACCCTATAAAAATTCCTTGGATGGAGTAGAGTTTTGAAGGAAATAGAGAACTGGAGAAAACATTTGAGATTGGGTATGGATCACCAAATATGCATATACTCACACCAATCACATTAATTGAAACACAGGTATTATTGTTTCAAATAAATTTCGGACACGAACAGATTTCTGAACGCAGCCACCTCGTATCCACAAGTTGAGACAAGAATGGGACACTAGTCGAGGACCTGGTGTCCAAGGCCAAGGACTTGGTGTCCGAGGCCAAGGCCAAGGACTTGGTATCCGAGGCCAAGGACTAGGTGTCCGAGGCCAAGGACTTGTGTCTCCGAGGCCAAGGCCGAGGACCAAGGACTTTTACAATGCAACTAATACCCGCACTAAAACACACTTATGCTCCATCTTGGTATTTGACATAAAATGACATTTATACCATGACTGACCTTGAGTATAATAGGGATATTCATGGTTTAAGTTTGGTCAATGTGGGGTTAAGGGTTAATGAATTTCAGCAGTGACCATGAAATGATCTCAATGACATGGATGAACTTTTTGAAATTTGTAGGTTTCACCTTTAAAATGATTATGGCATTGACTTTGAAATTACCTAGAATGAGATGGATGACCTTTTGAACATTTTTTCGGGTTTAACTTTGTAAATGACCTTTTGACCTTGGATGACTTTGACTGGACCCCTTTGGCCTCACCTGGAGGTTGGTGATGAGGTGTGCAAGTTTAGTTGAGATATACACCCAATATTGTAGGGGAAGATGGCAACCCGGGGTCACTTACAATGATGGATGGTACGGTTATGTGCCACGCTCAAGATGCTAATTCCAAGAATACTTCAGTTCCAAAGACTCCGATTTTCCTTCAATTTTCAAGGAAAGAACTCAAATTTGTGTTTAATAAAGTTTTCAACCAAATTGTGAAATTTTTTTAGCTCTATTAGTCGTTTTTTATGGGAAAAAACAGTTCCTGAGACACAATTTGGAAAAAAAATCAGTGCCATTGACCCTATTTTTGACCAAAAATCAGTTACGCAAGACTCTATGTTGGATATCGCGTGCGGCAATAGGCCTACTTACCAAGAACTTTTTAGTACCCCTGGACATGGCAACAGATTACCCCTCTGACATTTGATAATTATGATTGGCATCAGTCATGAAAGTTATTGTTATAATGCATTCAAGGATGTTGTGAATATCTTCTTTGCAAAGTTTCACCTAAAGATCATTTTTTTTTTAAATTTCAAAGTAATATTTTTCAATAAAAACAAGCAATTTTGCCTGTCCTCGGCAGTCCTCGGCACCGAGGACCAAGGACTTAGAGGTCCGAGGCCAAGGCCAAGGCCAAGGACTTCATGTCCGAGGCCAAGGCCTTCATGTCCGAGGACCAAGGACTTCAAAAAATGTCCTTAAGGACTCCTCGAGGCCAAGGCCTGGCCTCGAGGACTACAACTGCCGGCAAGTACGCAACACCGTTTCCAATCAGTAATCCACACTACCGCGACATCGCGCACGCCTGAAAAGCGTTGTGTACTCGCGTAAAATGCACACGCAGTTGTGTTACGCAAGGCTCTAAATTTTCATGTCCGAGAATTATTTGAACAACAATAGCAGTAGTAAGGGTTACGTTAATACTATATGTTCAATACACCACATGATTTAAGTTTTCATAAATATTACACTTTTTTTCTCAGAAATGTCATCTTCTTCATAAGTTGTTGTTCTGGGTAGCCATTGCTGTGCTACAACTTGATGAGACGTCACTGTATGCTGCCGGCCTGGGTCTGCTAGAGCAGAACATACATACACTAGACGCACATGGAGTCTTCAACAATGAGGTATGTGTGTACAGATCTGCCCTACAAAATAAAAATGCAGTATGTGCATTGCAAATATGTTGCAAGTTACTTCCTTTTCCATTGGAGAAATCCTGCCCAAATGAGCAGACGATCAGAGGGGAGCGTGGCCGAGCGGTTAGAGCACGGGTCTCGTAATACAGTTCGAGCCCCGGTCCAGGCGGTTTTCGTCTCCTTGTTTCCTTAGGCAAGAAACTTTACTCTACTTGCTCTGTGGTCGAACAGTCACGTAAAGCGGTGGGCCCCTGTATGAATAGACTCCTTCATTTGGTATGCATGTTATGCACGTACGTGTATCATTGATTGATTTATTGATTGATTGATCAATTTCCTTCCATAACTAAAGGCAGTATCTACTATATCAAACATATGTACATACAACTTTTATGCATGGGGATGAATTGAAGTGAAATTTTACGTTTAATAGAAGTATCTGCTATGCTTTATGAATGCACATACTGCGTTTTTACTTCGTAGGGCATAGATGTTGAAATAGTTCTAAGGCTTTGCATTCAAATACATTCGCTCTTGGTATTCGCTCTGACTTATTCACTAAAATGGAGAGCGAATGTTTTCATTGCACGAGCACGAGCATCGTTTCAATCGATGAAAGTCAATGTCATCCGCGCATGTTAAAGTGCTATGATTATTGAATAAACAAACCAAAGAATAATCGGAGCGATCTTCCCTTGATAGATCGCTCCGATTCAATCTGAAGTGTAGCGAATGTCGCTTCACGTTGGAGCGAAGTTTTCTTGGTAGGGTGAGTCAATGTCACTCGGGCAAGCGAATGTCTTTGGACGCCAAGCCTAAAGCAAATTCAATCCTGGTGTAAGCCCTTCATTAGATATAACTTCAGTGACAAATTCTATTGCATGAATAACAAAGGTAAAAGAAGCAGCCTTATTTGCACAGGTCAAACTGCCCATCTCTCTATAAAGCAAATGGGCAATACTCCACATGTTGTTACATTTGTGGTCAAGTCCCTGTAGGTGTGAGGGGGGGCAATTTTATTGAACAGATCTCATTTCCTTAATAAAAAAAAGCTTGGTCATCCACTATCGCTGTGTCCCTTTTCTTAGTTCAAGCCAAAGGGATTAAATCAAGAAATTTTGGGGAAACATGATAGTATTTTTCAGAGTTTATATTGTAATATACCTTAGGCCCTTGAAAGTTGATTTCCCGTTTGCCGCCCGCTTCACATTTTTTCGGCCGCATCGCCAAAGCCAAAATCCCAAAATAATTCATTATTTCATTTTTTTGCAAGAAAAGTACATTTTTGTTGAGTTTTTCATTATTTTAAGGATGATTTTTGAAAATAAGGTTCTCACAACAGCAACAAAACTTCAAAAGAAAGTTCATTAGAAGTCAAAAACTAACTCAAAACCTACAGAGTTACACAGGCTCTTAAGTTACCTTGCGATTTACTTTAATTTCAGTGAATAATGAAATGGGGGAAAATAATGAATAATGAACAATAAAAGAGTCACCTTGTCACAGCTGAGAGTTGAATGCTACGGGAAACGGGGAATTAACTTTCAAGGGCCTTATACGTATTTCATTCTGTTTTGCCAGAGTCCAGAGATGGTGCTGATGGCAGTAAGAGAGCCTCTTGAAGAATGGCACTTCAAGCAAATGGACCATTCTGTCGGGTTAAGCTTCAAGTTCAACTTCAACTTTGCACTCGTTGGCCATCTTCTGAAGGGATTCCGGCATCCAAACAACACGACGATATCAAGAACGATACGTATCCTTAACATGATGCTGGAGATCATCGCTAAACATAGCAATTTGTAAGTTGTTTTTTGTTTTCCTGATTTAAGTCATGGTTGTTTGAACCCAATAGAAATGGGGACATTTATTTGTAAATCTAGATGGGACAATTAAAAAAAACTCATTTATGATGTACGAGGGGGTATCAACAAGTTTTAAAGATCACCAAGAAGAAAATAGAGACAGGAACATAATTTTATTATGACACCCTTAAGTCATCTTTACATATAGCCATTGTACAAAGTATCACATTTTGTCCACTTAAAACTGACTGTCCACAGACCGACATTGTAGAGCTCCTCTTTTAGCTAAAAAATCAACATTGCATTTCACTAAAAATCAACATTTTGAGGTAGGCCATGATTTATTACGTCATAATGACATCATTTGTTGACTGATTTCCATAATTTTGGTATCAATAGAAAGAGGAGATCCTAGCCTTTACTATGGTATCAAACATCTAAACTTTGGGCGTGTCATCATAGAATTACTGGGCTGACGCCCTTCAAATGCAGGAAGTTAATCACACAACATATCTTAGATTTCTCTATGCAATTTATCTAGTGAGCGGAGGCAGGTTGTTGACATCTATCGGCACCTGTATAGAAAGTATAAATGGCATGGATATCATTTTTGCACCATAATGTACATAAGGATGAGTGACCATCCTGACAAAATTTAATTCATATAGCTCCTTCCCTTCTGGGTGATCTTAAAACCTTTTTGATACCCCCTCATAGGTGTATGCTGTTATGTTCTACCAAAAGTAGACACGCAAATGAAGCATCTTATGTCAAGAACATTTTACGTATCATTTTCAGCCAAAATCTTCACAAATCAAACAACACAATCCATAATCAGGTATATTCAATGACTTGAAATATGTATAGCTCCCTCATTTTTTTGCACAAATCTGAATTTACAAAAAAATACCAATTGAGTAAATTTCAACCAACGTGAAATTTTGGAAATGGGTTCAAAACTTTATTATGCAACACATTCCAGTTATTTATATTGCTTTTTCAACTTTCTGTGAAGCGTATAACATAAGATGAAGGCAAAAATATACCATCAAGGCTAACCTTTCAAGATAAAGTATGTCGAAGTTGGGGAAGAAATCAATGAATCCCAATCGCTAGTCAAACAAATGATGAATTGTTAGGATCAAACACATTGTTGGGAAAGTTATAAAACTTTCTCAAAGTATTCTAGAGATACAAAATTTTAAATCACTGCCACAAATGATATAATTGGAAGTAAAATGTTGAACATGATTCCTGGCTAAACTTGACCCAAAATCATGCTAATTAACATTATACCACTAAAATTATACCAGCCCCCAGATGATTTTGAAATATATTGCTTTAGATTCCAGCACTTCCCAGTTTATCTTGATATAGACTTTAAATTTCATATTATCTTTAATAATGTGTAAATGTAATGTACATTTATATTAATACCTTCTTTAATTTTTTTTTCATTTACAGAGATATGTTTGATGTGAATGTTGAAAGCGTCCCCTACCTCGCAGCTCTCTTGCCCGTGTCCGAAGAAGTGCGCAGTCGTTGCAGCATACGCCGCGGCACGCAACATCTGAACGATATTCTTGACATGGATAGCTCCGTTTTTGTCAACCTCTCCTTGCCAAAGACTTCTCCTAAGAACACCCGTAGCCCTGTTCACAAGGTTACACCGGCCATGGCCATTGCCGCAGCAGCTATGAAACCACAACGGAGTTTAGACTCCGCCCTTCAACGACAACCACCGTGCAATTCTGATAAATCCCCTCTGAAACAGTATAAAAGCCTGGACTTGCCACAACCCGGTACAACACGGCCGCCACGTAGTGTAGAGACATCGCCTAGCTCAGATAACGAGAGGCGTTATAGGCCAGAGAGAAGAGCTAGTGGTAACGTTGTTGTGCCACAAGCTAGGACCGAAAGAAAGGTGTCTACTCCATCGGAAAATGTTTTGTTAAATGAGGAGGTGTTAACAGACCCACCAATTCAGGCTCTTCTTCTTACAGTTATGGTAAGATAATATTAGAGTATAATAGGCAAAACAATAATTTATTGGACAATGTAAACAAAAATCCATAGTATAGGCTGCATAACAAACAATGGGGCCCTGCACTCTGGATTTTTGTTTTCACTATCCAATAAATTATTATTTAGCCTATAGTAAATTAAATCCTTTTCATATGCATGCGTCATGCGCATCAAGTTTAAACGGGCATGAGAATTTTCAGCAAATTTGATGAAAAATTTCCTTTACATAATATGGGAAAGTCCTGATATTCAGGATTTTCAGTATGTTTTGTTAGTACTCAAACCCAAAACTTTTCAGCTGATTTCAGCTCTTTTTATTTCACTTTTCAGCTGACTTCAGCTCTTTTTATTACACTTTTCAGCACTTTTTCTTGATAAATCAGCCAAATTCAAGCTCTTTGGTGCAGAGTTTGATGATTTTCAGCTCTTATTTTGAAGATTCAGTTTCAGGTCTGAGTACTTGTTCTCATGCCTGTTAAAGTTCATGATTAGACTGGTGTGCTCATCTCAACATTATTAACATTATTATTTTAATGTACCTCAAATTTTAGATTGATACTTTTCATACCAAAAGTTTTTGGTTGATGAAACTTAAAAACAGCCTAGGTCTATCTCCTGACGAAGCTAGTGGCTAGTGAATGTTGTATCAGCCAAAATCCTTGGTACATCTGAGGTGATTTGATAATTGTGCATTACAGCATGCGAGCACGGGGGGGTCCATTTAGACCTAATTTTTTGTTTTTGCACGTAGCGCAAACCACAAATATGATGACTCACATCAAAAAGGGGGACTTTGCGACAGAACACTTTTCAAGATACAGGTGAAAATAGGCAGCAAAAAATAAAGAAAATAATAAGAATTTCCAGCAGATTTTCTGTTGTAAAATTTGATCGCCTTGATCAATTTCAACAAGTAAGGTGTCATTTTAAAGCTTAGAAAATGCTGCAACAGATGAAATGAAAAAATCAAAATCGATAACATCTTCAAAGTCCCCCCTTTCGGTGTGAGCCATCACAAATAAGATAATGCTGCTTATTTATGTAATTGTCAAGGTTGTGGTTGAGAAATTTGGTTGCAAAAAAATTCAAATCGGTTATGTCATTTTTGAGATAATTAGCATAAATAGCCAAAATTATTGCGCTGTTCAATATTTGTTTCGCCCATTAAATCTTAATGGAGAACTTTTTCAGTGTTAATTTTAGCAATATATTTGACATATGGTCTGCCTATGAGCCAAATTTCATCAAAAAATTCAATTGAGAAAGCACTTTGAAACCGAACAATCGATCCTCAATTTGTTTGCGTTTCTCAAGTTGTACTGACACACCACATTTGAAGAAAATTTTATTGGAAATGTTTTTAAGGAGTCCATTTGGGCCCCTCCTTGTGCTCTAGTGGGATTCTTAAATCAATTATGCCTCTTGTTACATTTTAGGCTACTCTTGTACGAAATCTGAACGAACCAGAATCGGGCATCCTGTATGAATACTTAGCAGAAGCCAGCCAGGTGTTCCCACAAGTATTCCCAATTGTGTAAGTATAACTAATAAGTTAAGTTGGAGACACCGTAAGACAACTTGATTCAGAGAGTATAATATATGTTTCAAGAAAATTTAAGGAATTTGAAATAATGTATAGAGTTAAAATGTCACAACATCCAATGAAAAATGTTAAACCCAAATCAAATATTTCTGTTCAAACTTGGACTAATCAGAATGCCAGAAATGATTTTAAGTTGATTTTTAAAACCAATATTCATTTTTTTTTTCTGCACAATTGTTGAAGTGATCATTCCCCAGTTGTAATGCTACTGCAACAGTGATGTTACAGCATTGAAAACAATCCTAGATTTTTCCTGATGACTTTATATTCACTTGAAATATTTTGGTAAACCTAACCCAATCTTTAATGCTTTACCAATTCTAAACCTAAACCTAACCAAAACCTTAAATCTTACCTATATACGTAACCCGAAAACCTAATCATAACCTTTTTTACAGAAAAAAGGGAAAAATACTGAAACCTTAATGGTTTTGATCATCAAGAGCTTTTAGCTTGGACCCAGTGGTCTTGCTTCATTTTTGCTTATGGCTTATGCTACATATAATATAAGTTTGTCCTCCCAACTAATAATCAATTCTCTTTACCCCCTTCACCAACACGCACATATTTTCAATTGTGATACTAAAACATATTTGAATCAGACCAAGTATATTTTAGGTCCCATCCATATTTTAGGGTTAGGGTTTTGGGTTAGGGTTAGGGTATGTGTATGGGCAGGCTCGAGTCAAAGTTAGTGAGTTAGGGTAGGGTCATAGTTCAGTGAGTTAAGGTCGGGTCATGGTTAGGGTCAAGTTTTTGATGGGACTTAATACTTTTTCCACCTTGCCCAATAATTACATATTTTTTTGCATTTCTTAATTTCAGGCATCAGTTGTTAGATTCCAAAATCACAAGTATACTGAAGAGCTGCCCCAACCAAGCTACATTGTGTGCTGTCCAAAGTATCATACAAAACACACTCAACAGCGATGAGTCACCGCAACAGCAACCCAAATATCTACAGAGCATTGGGTTTGGTGGTCTGTGGAGGTTCTCTAGTCAATTTGCTCAGGTGAGTTCTATCAGTGGTGAGTCACCGCAGCAACAACCCAAGTATCTACAGAGCATTGGGTTTGGTGGTCTGTGGAGGCTTTCCAGTCAATTTGCTCAAGTGAGTTCTATCAGTGATGAGTCATCGCAGCAACAACCCAAATACCTACAGAGCATTGGGTTTGGTGGTCTGTGGAGGTTCTCTAGTCAATTTGCTCAGGTGAGTTCTATCAGTGGTGAGTCATCGCAGCAACAACCCAAATATCTACAGAGCATTGGGTTTGGTGGTCTGTGGAGGTTCTCTAGTCAATTTGCTCAGGTGAGTTCTATCAGTGGTGAGTCATCGCAGCAACAACCCAAATATCTACAGAGCATTGGGTTTGGTGGTCTGTGGAGGTTCTCTAGTCAATTTGCTCAGGTGAGTTCTATCAGTGGTGAGTCATCGCAGCAACAACGTTACCCAAATACTATCTACAGAGCATTGGGTTTGGTGGTCTGTGGAGGTTCTCTAGTCAGTTTGCTCAGGTGAGTTATCTCAATAAAACTCACTCAACAGTGAAGAGTCACCGCAGCAGCAACCCAAATACCTACAGAGCATTGGGTTTGGCGGTCTGTGGAGGTTTTCCAGTCAATTTGCTCAGGTGAGTTCTATCGCAATAAAACTCACTCAACAGTGCAGGACTCATAAACGGAAGGTCGTAAGTTTGAGCCCCGCTAGCGTCAACGTGTTGTGAACCTGGGCAAATCACATTTGCCTTGTTGACACCCCCCCTCGATTTTGTACGGGTATGTGCCTGTCAAAAAACTGACCATCGCTATACCTATTTTTGGCTCAAAAACCCACCCATCAATATACCAATTTTGATAGAAAAGCACCCAATTGGGTGTTTTTTTGCAAATTTTCCCAAAAAGCACCTAATTTATAAAAAATTGGGTACTTTCATCTGAGACAAAAACGTGGCTATAGCAAATCTGTGAAAACCTACCCA